>JAWDGP010004550.1:0-2500 GCA_033675545.1 Elysia crispata | reverse complement strand
AAATATAAATCCAAGGTCATGCTGTTATCATCGAAAGTTTCCTTTTAAGAAGTGATATATAAATCTGTGTGTATACATACATACATATATATATATATATATATATATACATGTATAATTATGGTACTGATCAATATTGTGTTCCCGACTGATCCATACCTAAAATACTTTCTTATCACTGTAGGCTCTATTTTTAGAAAAGATAATGGCTGTTGTTCAAAATTATTTGCTTTCTAAGTTATATTGAAATGATACTTGGTGGTTCCTTTTATCAGCTGTATTTAAAACTTGGTATAAGCCTTTCTTATTTGAAGCAGAACGTTATCTTACTCAGCAAGGTTTTGTTTGAAAAAGCTTAGAATTCACTTTAAAAAGTCAGATAGTCTACTTGAAACATTCGCCTTCATTTCTATTTAAATACCTAAAATCAAATCTAGATTTCTCAATGCCTTTGAAACCATAAGATTGACAAGAATATGTGCTGTCTTCTAACTACATTTCTTCCTAGAGCGCTGTCAAAAGAATAGAAAGTTCCAGTTTAAAATACCGATGCTCTGTCATATCGAACAGGTGGATCTTGACCGTGAAAAATTGCAATCCAGAAAGTCTATTACTAAGAGTAACTTTTTCCCATCATTTCTAACACTGCAAATTCTTATGATTTGGGATTCGACGTATTTTTTTTTTATTCTGTTAATCGTTCATTTACTTTAGGATTAAAAAGAAACGGCAACTAAATAATAGTCCGTATCAAATTTCACCATAAGGTTTCACCAATTTTTTTTTTCAGAAATTCATAGGTTTCAAACTAGTCAGAGCTTAAAAATCTTTTAATAGATTACGATCGTATAAAACTAGTTGGTTTCTCAATTTCGACAGGATGATTATCATCAACATCTATTGCTATTTAAAATGTAAATGATAATCAAAAGTCGGTCTATATACTTTATTTTTAGATCAAGGCATCAGGAAGTGCAAAGTATATTTGCAATAAGACAACGTTAGCAGAACCGTCCATTCCCAACCTCGACAATAAGACAACGTTAGCAGAACCGTCCATTCCCAACCTCGACAATAAGACAACGTTAGCAGAACCGTGCATTCCCAACCTCGACAATAAGACAACGTTAGCACAACCGTCCATTCCCAACCTCGACAATAAGACAACGTTAGCAGAACCGTGCATTGCCAACCTCGACAATAAGACAACGTTAGCAGAACCGTGCGTTCCCAACCTCGACAATAAGACAACGTTAGCAGAACCGTGCGTTCCCAACCTCGACAATAAGACAACGTTAGCAGAACCGTGCATTGCCAACCTCGACAATAAGACAACGTTAGCAGAACCGTGCGTTCCCAACCTCGACAATAAGACAACGTTAGCAGAACCGTGCGTTCCCAACCTCGACAATAAGACAACATTAGCAGAACCGTCCATTCCCAACCTCGAAAATAAGACAACATTAGCAGAACCGTGCGTTCCCAACCTCGACAATAAGACAACGTTAGCAGAACCGTCCATTCCCAACCTCGACAATAAGACAACATTAAATGAACCGTCCATTCCCAACCTCGACAATAAGACAACATTAGCAGAACCGTACGTTCCCAACCTCGGCAATAAGACAACGTTAGCAGAACCGTGCATTCCCAACCTCGACAATAAGGCAACGTTAGCAGAACCGTGCATTCCCAACCTCGACAGTAAGACAACGTTAGCAGAACCGTGCATTCCCAACCTCGACAATAAGACAAGTTAGCAGAACCGTCCATTCCCAACCTCGACAATAAGACAACGTTAGCAGAACCGTGCATTCCCAACCTCGACAATAAGACAACGTTAGCAGAACCATGCGTTCCCAACCTCGACAATAAGACAACGTTAGCAGAACCGTGCATTCCCAACCTCGACAATAAGACAACGTTAGCAGAACCGTGCGTTCCCAACCTCGACAATACGACAACGTTAGGAGAACCGTCCATTCCCAACCTCGACAATAAGACAACGTTAGCAGAACCGTGCGTTCCCAACCTCGGCAATAAGACAACGTTAGCAGAACCGTGCATTCCCAACCTCGACAATAAGACAACGTTAGGAGAACCGTGCATTCCCAACCTCGACAATAAGACAACGTTAGCAGAACCGTGCGTTCCCAACCTTGACAATAAGACAACGTTAGCAGAACCGTCCATTCCCAACCTCGACAATAAGACAACGTTAGCAGAACCGTCCATTCCCAACCTCGACAATAAGACAACGTTAGCAGAACTGTGCGTTCCCAACCTCCACAATAAGACAAGGTTAGCAGAACCATCCATTCCCAACCTCCACTATAAGACAACGTTAGCAGAACCATCCATTCCCAATCTCCACAATAAGACAACGTTAGCAGAACCGTGCGTTCCCAACCTCCACAATAAGACAAGGTTAGCAGAACCATCCATTCCCAACCTCCACAATAAGACAACGTTAGCAGAACCGTGCATTCCCAACCTCGAC
>JAWDGP010004549.1:22500-25000 GCA_033675545.1 Elysia crispata | reverse complement strand
TAATTTCCCCCCAACTCATAATGTTTGAACAGAACTGGGAGATCCCTTCACCACCCCCACCCCGCCACAATCCTTCAGCCCCTGTCGAACCAACAGTAGCGCTTTACCTTCAAGCCTGCAAGCCGAGCACATCCCAGAATGTATTATATTTCGTTTTGAATTTCGCCTGAATATTTCCTAGTCCCAAACTTTTAAAAACTTAGAGAGAGGGAACAGAGGAGAAAGATTTGGGGGGGGGGGGGGGGAGTGAAACAAAAACGTGCGTTACGAAAGCTAGTGATAATTTTATAGAAATGTATTATCTGCTGTGCTCACAGTCTAACTTTCGGTCATGTATCTTGTCTGTTTTTTCTATCCCCGACGCCCCCCACACACACACAGATACACTTTTCAGCTCACGCTTCCAGTATCAATACAATTTTATGCCGGTATAAATTATGCGATGAAATTAATTATTAACGAGTTTAAAATGGTTGCGATTCGGAAAAATAAAACAAATAAAAAAACGTGAGCTACGAGAGATAAGTTTTTTTATATATACATATGTATATCTGTGCTGATAGTCTACACACTTGTCTTGTCCGTTTTTTTCTTACCACCACCGCCCCCCAATTTCTTGCTCTTTTTCCCGCATTTCAGCCCACGCTACCATTCTCACATCATGTTGATTAATTCAATATGCGATTACATTAATTATTTACGAGTTTTCAATGATTTCGATACGGAATAATGAGAAAGGAGGGAATCTCTCTATGTCTCTCTCACACACACACACACACATATACACTCTTTCTCTGTCTATTTATCTGTCTTTTATGGGGTGGCTCTCTTTCTCTCTCCCTCTGTCTCTATCTCTCTCTCTCTACCTCTATCTATCTATCTCTCTCTATCTATCTATCTATCTATCTCTCTCACTCACTCTCTCTCTCTCTCTCTCTCTCTCTCTCTCTCTCTCTATATATATATATATATATATATATATATATATATATATATATATATTTCTCACACACATGCAAACTCAACGAGAGACTTACATAAGAGGGAGCGGACCAAACTCAAGAGCTAGACAAACCACCAGTATTTAGAAACGACAGACAAAGCTAATCCTTTTAAAGGATGACACAAATAATATATTTATGCAATGAAATAATCAAAACGACGAATTTGCCTTAAAAAAAAAAAAATTAAAAAAAAAAAAAAACATCACCGGCCAGGTTGAGACCTTGTATGAAAACGTCACCAACCGCCTTTTTTTTTTTTTAAATTCCCACCAAACCTGTCCAAGAATCTACAGCTCTGGGCAGTCACGGACGACCAAGTGATGCCTAAAAATAGATCACCAAGGACAACAGACTGCGTGAGACTAGGTAGGACCCCAGTGTCCTGATAGCCACAACCCGGCGCAGGACTAGGACCCTCTTTGTGCTGGCCAGACTGCCATAGCAAAAAGCCTGACGGTGCACGCAAACATAAACACACACACACACACGTAGACACACACACACACACACCATTAACATGAATGAATAATTCTCACTCATTTCGCATTCTTCCTGCTTAAACACAGCCATCTTAGCATTCCAGGGGCGGAGGTATAAAAAAAAACAATAATTCCTTTAATTCTATTTGAAGGGAAGGGTGGAGCTAGAACACTTATGATAGAGATGATGGTAATAATAATAATAATAATAATAATAATAATAATAATAATAATAATAATGATAATAATAATAATAATAATAATAATAATAATAATAATAATAATAATAATAATAATAATAATAATAATAATAATAATATAATGATGATGATGATGATATGGCAATAGAAGCAGGAGAAAAAGAAAAAGATAGTGATGAAGGAGGAGGAGGAGAAGAAGAAGAAGAAGAAGAAGAAGAAGAAGAAGAAGAAGAAGAAGAAGAAGAAGAAGAAGAAGAAGAAGAAGAAGAAGAAGAAGAAGAAGCAAATAAAAAGACAACAATCGTGACGATGGAACTGATAGTAATGAGCCCTCCACTCTCCTCCTCCCAAAAAAAAAATAAGAAAGAAAATCCTCTTTCAACGATTTCATAATAATATTTAATACTCATCTTACGATGTGATTTTCTTTTTCAATCAGTGGTCACTTTTCGGCCGTAGCAATCAACACGAAAAGTTAAAACAAAACAAAAAAAAAAAAACTACCCAATCTCTTTTATTTTATAACCATTTCATCCAGTCCATCTGATCGAAAACCGGAGACACGCCCCTGTAAAATGTATGCCGCCAAAGTCGGTTGACATGGTGAATTATGCATGATGACGAACCAATAGTCAAGCCCGGCCAAGTAAGAATCTCTTCCTTGTACAGTTTACTTTCTGTTCGAGATTGAAAAAAAATTTTTTTTTTAATCAAAGGGCGGGGGGGGGCTGTAAAGATGTGGACTTGGGTTCAAATTTGGAGAATTGTTTTTTTTTTTAATTTAAATTTTTAAATTACAGCGTGTTGTGTGAATATC
>JAWDGP010004549.1:2500-10000 GCA_033675545.1 Elysia crispata | reverse complement strand
AAAAGAGTTTTGAAAATTTCTCCGCAAAAGTTTGTTCACTCGGGTGACTTGGCCAGTCTTTTCAGAAGCCTCGAGTGGGACCCACCAGATCCCAACAGCCCGCATGTTAGACGGCCGGCTACATGAGGAATAAATAAACCTAACCGGCGTGCACCTGCTTGTGTTGCGTTGCTTTGTTTTGGTTTTGGTTTTGTTTTTTGTTTTAAACGCGCACGCTCGCATACAGAGAGCTTTCAAACATAACTTAATTTAATGAGCTCGCAATTAAGCCGGAGCCCCATATCAAATTATCTAGCGTCCTCATTTGATAGGGGTTCGAATTGCTGCGCCTAATGGGGGCGCATTTGGTAAGCATATCCGGCGGACCATGGAAAATAATAATGATTAAAAAAAAAAAAAGAAAAAGAAGAAGAAGCTCTTATGCACATACATGTATTATTTCAGAAAGACCTAATTTCAGTACAGTCCTCTTCAACCCCTCCCCCCCCTCCCCCCTTTTTCCCCTCCTTTTTTTCCTCTTTACATAAAACTTTTTGTGCAATCTGTTGCTGCAGAATTTTCGTGTGCATATTTCGTAAACAGCATCTGCCATATTAGTGACAAAATAGTATCATCTTGGCCGTAACAACCGATCTATCAAACCTCCAGCTGAGGCTAGAAGATCTCTCAAAGCTTAATTATCGCGTGGGTACAGATAACGAGAAATTCCCGTGCGGAATTAATGGAGCGCACCTCTTCGCACCTTTTTTTTTTTTTTTTTCGCCAAAAATTATTTTATAGCCCTACGAAGAGTGTTTCGAACGAGGGGTTTTTATAATTTACAGTGACTGCAATTGCACAAAGATTTATGACCCTTTCGTTGGGCGGAAGTCGTGAGTTTTCTTACGGTTCAACAATCAAAACTGAAAAACACTCTAAAAAATCTAAGCAGCAGAACTAAATAATTTTGTTGTAAACTTTTCCTCGAGGTCATAATTATACTCTTATCTTTTCATTTATTTACTTTATATTTCACACCAATATGCTTTCTTGCACACGCTATCGCTTGATACGCAAACAACAACAACTTAAAGTAGAGCCCATGTCTTCCAAATAGGTGGCATAACTCTTTGTAAAAGCATGAAAGCACATTCCATACACGTTGTTTAAGTACATAATGAACATTATCGAATTCTGCTGAACAAATACCTGATATCTCACCCCCCCCCCCCCTCTATAGAATACATACAGCCTGTCTGTATAGTATCCTTCTTTGATTGTTTGATATAGCCAAGCCTGCAATAAGCGATCAAACCTTTTTCATTATATCACATATGCCACAGGCTGTGTGTGTGTGTGTGGGGGGGGGGGAGTGGACCCTTTAACTTATCATCCGATGACGACGACGATGTGGGGGTCGGGTTGACCACAGAATGGTCATTTGGATACCAGGGCGGGCATTCTACACCCCTTCCTCCCCCCAACGACAAAACCATCAGCGCTCCCCAAACTGTATCGCATTGCGGAACCGAAATGCAAGACTTTTCCTTTTTGTTAAACAAAACCCATCTACCAGACTATTTTTCCTCCCCTTATTATATATATAAATTAACTTTTTTCAATTATTTATAGAAAAAAAAGACCACCCCACTGTCGGTAATTAAATACATATTTTGTAAAATTGTTACTAGGGTATTCCCATCATTAAAAAAAAAAAAATGCACTCAATTAACGCACACTTGGTTAACTGTTTGCTTATGTCATGTGTATATCAATCACCAAACTAAATCAATTAATATCAGTCACTGAATCACTGATATCGCAATTTGCTTCTTCTTGCTCTTAGTCTTATTTTTTTTTTTTTTGATAGTATAATGATAGACGGAATATTAATATCAGTTTAATTAGAAATACGATGTGCCTGAGAAAATCGTTTCATAACATATACATTTTAAAATGACACCGGCCTGACACGAGGTTGCAGCGTATTAAGAGTGAAGCGTATAGAAGTACAAAATTATCAAAACTTTTCGAGCTCAGACATATTCAGCAACTGTTATCAGTGACATCGCCGCAATCATAATTACGGTCAATAGTAGTAGCAGCAGTAGCTGTAGTAGTTGTAGTAGTAGCAGTAGCAGTAGCAGTAGCAGTAGTAGTAGTAGTAGTAGTAGTAGTAGTAGTAGTAGTAGTAGTAGTAGTAGTAGTAGTAGTAGTAGTAGTAGTAGTAGTAGGAGGAGGAGGAGGAGGAGGAGTTGTAGTTGTAGTAGCAGTAGTAGTAGTTGTAGTATTAGAAGTAATAGTAGTAGTAGTACTAGTAGTAGTAGTAGTAGTAGTAGTAGTAGTAGTAGTAGTAGTAGTAGTAGTAGTAGTAGTAGTAGTAGTAGTAGTAGTTGTAGTAGCAGCAGCAGTAGTAGGAGTAGTTGTAGTATTAGAAGTAATAGTAGTAGTAGTAGTACTAGTAGTAGTAGCAGTAGTAATAGCAGCAGCAGCAGCAACAACAACAGTAGTAGTTGTAGTAGTAGCAGCAGCAGCAGAAGCAGCAACAACAGTAGTAGTAGTAGTAGTAGTAGTAGTAGTATTAGTAGTAGTAGCAGCAGCAACAACAGTAGTAGTTGTAGTAGTAGTAGTAGTAGTAGTAGTAGGAGGAGGAGGAGGAGGAGGAGGAGTGGAAGTGGGAAGAGAAGAAGAAGATGAAAAGAAGAAGAAAAGGATAAAATTCTTCATTTCACAGTCAAAGAAACAAAAATTAGTTTTGGGGGGTAATAATAAGAGAAAATTGCTTAAAATAAAAAAAAAAATTTGCCTTAATTTGCTTGCTGACTTGTTCAGCTCCTATTTCCAGCAAAGGCTCATGTCCCAAACATGACACGTGCTATTCCTAGTACATGTGCTCTCATGTGGTTAGAAACTGCATTCTCAATAACATTACTGACAGACCATGTCAAACCCGCCAGGATATCAATATAGTTATGCGCTCTTGGTCGAGTAAAGATGATACGTGTATACATGTATTACAATGCAATTTAAAAAAGTAAATTAATAAAGAAAGAAAGGAAACCAAAAAGGTCAAGCGATCCTGAATATACATAATTATATTCTCTTTCAATTGACAAATGTTTTCATTACGTTTCGAAGGTAATAATAGCAAATGTTGGAACAAAACAAGGAGAAAACATTAACGTCTGCAAAAACTTTAAAATGTTTATTTTTAACATTTTGTATCTCATCCAGTCGCATCAAGGGAAGTAACCCAAAAGTGAGATACATTTTGAATGCTATAATTTTTCATTTTGCATCCATCAATTATATACCAATAAACAAGAGAACCTATTTTGTTAGCTTTTCAACTGAAGAAGAGCAACTGCAGGTATACTTTTTTTTTACTTTGAATACGTGATATAGAATTACCTTCCCTGAATTTTATTTTCTAAATCTTGCAATTTGTATTTTCAATTTTTTTTTTTTTTTTTTTTGTAAATATTAAGTAAAAATATCTATCATAATTTACATTACATCCGAAAATAATAATAATGTCATCATATGAAATGAATATAGTCTTCAGTACTTGTAAATTGAAGCCATATCAATCATCCATTTAAAGTCAACACCTTTAATGGGAAACTCTTGCTAAAAGTAAACTCTGTTAAAGTATTTCTTTATTACATTTGCAATGATTGAAGTAAACTAGGTTTTAGAGCCCAAGGTGTTAATTTTATCCAGATTCCAGGACATTATTGCGGCACATAGCCAAGATGAGATTATGAGTCATCTATTTCTGAAATCTGAGATTCAACATGCAGCTCACAACACCTCTAAATTTAATCGAGATGGCAATAATTATTGATAGCTTGCCGACTGAAAAAATTTTGCATTTGGAAAAATGTTTTTTAGGGATCACTATTTTATGCAATTGTGTGCGAGCAAATCTCAGCAATATAGGCGCCAAAAGATTTGAAGTTTTGAATGAGTTAAAAAAAGGTTTGATAACCTAAAAATACTATCTTGGGAAATTGTTGAATGAGTGTGATGATACATAACAAAACATGGTAAACGACGTGAACTGGCTTCGTAGCACCCAATTTATATTAGATAGCCACTGTGACACTGGCTTTGAACAGTCTCCAGTTTCATTTTTTTAAAACGCGGCTAGTCTCAGTGACAATTCATATACCTTTTTCCACAGGGAATTAGTATTTAAAATCTTTTTAAAGTACAGGAATTGTAAAGCTTTACAATGAATGTTGCATTAATGAGTAATCCCCATAAATCCTTACGACTGCCCTTTAAGAAAAAAAAAATTATTATGCTGGAAATATTTTATTGCATCCGTATACAAGATAGTAATACTGTTTAAAAAAAATTATAAATTCATACTTTTTCCACAGGGAATTCGTATAAAATTCAAATTTTTTTAATGTACAGGAAAATTGAATTCCGATTTTCACATGAATATCACAGGCACAGGAAAACTTGAAAAAGTAATCAAAATGAAAGACTTTTACCGGCTTCTTTCCATCTCCGTGAGGCAAACTACTCATGTTGTTTGCCGTCTAGGTGAAAATCTTTCTCCAGGGGGGGTTACTTGTCTGAAAAACGCTCTTTAAAATCCTGAAATAATTAAAAAGAATCCATAAAAAAATTGACACTGACAATAAATTATGCAAACAAAATATACATTTCATGAATGCTTTCAAATCATATGTGTAAAAAAAGCGGACAGAAAACTATCAAGCCCTTTCTGAAGTGTGTGACTTTCGAGACCTCTGTGAACAATTACACAAACAGTTGTAACTTTGATGATATTAAAACAAATGAAAATGTTGCACCAACATTACAACCCAAACGGAAAAAAAAATACCAGTAAACTCAATAAATGGTCATTGCAGTCCCCTTACACTAAATCATGGCTAAATAATAAGAACTGAGCAACTCATGGCTTAAGATTCAATTTCTAATTCAATGCACTTCTTTTAAACATCTTAATTTAGAAAATTTTTCAAAATCAGTTTAGGTCAGATGATAAAGTTAATTATTTGGAAATCTTAATACCTTAGTCTTAGAACAATTATCCAATCATTGCTAAAGCATTCCTCCCACATTTGGTTTGTGGTCTATTTTATTTCTAATCTGAATAAAGAAGGCATTTTTAAAATCCAATTGAAATCTTGAATTCACTGCGTCAAGCTGATTTGAAAATTGTTAATTGAGTGAAAAAGGTTTACTTTTTCTGTTTGGGTACATTGGTATAGAATATTAAGACATGATAAAGAAGCCAATTTTTCAAAATCCAATTGAAATCTCGAATTTACTGAGTTGATTTGAAAATTGTTAATTGAGTTAAAGGTTTACTTCTTCCATTTGGGTATATTGGTATATCATATTAAGATATGATATGGGATATGATGCCATAGTCTTTTTTTTTACTGGTAATTCATTGTTAGAAAATATAAATAAACACTTATTTGACACATTAAATGATTAATGAGTATTTCTATGGCCCAGTCAAACAAAGACGTCTTTAGTTTGATAGAGGTATCGTACTCATTGGAAAGTCCTTCCAATTTCACATATATGCTAATGATGTCAAAATTTAATTTTCATGCTTTTTCGAAAAGTATTCTGAGTAGCCAATCAATGAAGCTGTAAACTAAAGGGGTTGAAAATGTCAAGCGCAATTAGGGAGAAAAGGTTACTATGATGATGTCATCAATGTTGCCCCCAAAGGCACACATATCTATAGGCATACGTCGGTCTGCCATTGAGGGGCAGAATGGTTCTGAACAATCTTTAGAAGAAAATAAGGAATAAGGATTTATCACAAATGTTAAATCAAAATTAAGCAGTGGGCCTATATTCACAGCAAGCAGCGTTCATTTAAAGCAAGATTGACTTAAGTTGTTAAATATTAAAATATTTTTAGGATAATGGGACAATCATAGTTTTTACAGAGCATTTTCAAGGAGAAGTGATATGACTAAATTTTCTCCCTCTACTATTAAGCTATTGGCTGAGAAAATAAAACCATCAACACAAAGATCTATAATCTATATAAAGTTTGGACTTGACTATCTTCTAAACTCTTCCATTTAAAATTTACTAAAATCCAGCACTATCCACTGGATATATAATTATACATAATCTATTTTTATACACGTTATTTTCGATGTTTTAACTTCTAATTCTATTATAGATCCAGATTTGCATCCGTCTGTCAATTGATGGATTGCCATAATCACCAATTCATCTTTACATGCCCACGAAACTTCTTTTTTTCTTAAACCTTGAACTAGAATTAGATCTAGATCTAGATCTAGTACCTCTATCTACCTAGACTAGACTCTAGATATCTTTTTTTTTTTTTTTTTTTTAATTACCAGACCAAAGGTTGGATGAGAGGGAAAGAAGTGGCAAAGAATTAGAAATAATGTATGCGAGACCCAAAAAAAAAATTCGGCTTAGTTAATAATCTTGACTTGATTCTACTTCTAGGGACATGGAAGAACGGACACTTGCAAGAGTGACCAGCCCTGGGTACCGAAATTTGTTCAGATCAAGCTTAATTCAATTTCAAACCGATTCAAGTTCAATAAAAGAGCGAGACTATGAATGATAGAATCGGCAATTTCACTTGGCATATATAAGTTTCCAAGTTTCATCGAAAACATATCTTAGGCAAGAAAAAAAAAGACGACTAGACGTAAGCTCTACCAATAATACGGCGCGCTTTATGAATATTTAACAGACCGAAAACAAACTGAGGACAAGGGATAATAACAGAATGGTCGGGCGCCATTTTGAATAATAAAATCCTAGAAATTATCTTTCGGCATCTGGCGGAAACTAATAAGATATCAAGAGACGTTCAAACTCATGCCTTTAAACAACGAAAGATCTTACCTTCTTTTTCAAAAATCGCTTTTTGTTGTTCAAAGCTAAGGATAATATACAAAAACACTTACGAGACAAAGACTAGGCTTGCCAAGGCATACCGCCAGAGATAATCTGCTAGCAACAAGAACCAAATTTATTCTGTGCTACTGGAGAGGCGAAGGTGATGGACGGTTGTGATTGGTCAATCTTTTATATGTTTATTAACATCGCTGTTTACATTGGGTTCTTTGTGTCTTCAAGGCCTAGCCTAGATTCAAAGATCGGACCTGTGGAGTTTGGCAAACCAAAGCAGGACTGGTGTGTAGGCCTGAAACAGAGGCTTGAAACCAACGAAACGAATATACAAGGCTTTTTTTTTTATTGTAAGAGTAAAATCTCAGTTATTGAGTGACCTCTCTTTCTCTCAACCTCTCTCTCTCTCTCTCTCTCTCTCTCTCTCTCTCTCTCTCTCTCTCTCTCTCTCTCTCTCTCTCTCTCTCTCTCTCTCTCTCTCTCTCTCTCTCTCTCTTGCTTTAAGGCAAACTTAACAAATCCCGCCACTTCCATTCTTTTCACCGAATTCGCCAGTCAGCCAAAGCCTCTCTTTCATTCTTTTTCTTTCCAAACCATTACTTTTTTTTTTTAATC
>JAWDGP010004547.1:0-10880 GCA_033675545.1 Elysia crispata | reverse complement strand
TATGTTGCGACTGCTTATATACTAGGAACCTGAATCTGAAAGACGTTATTCCACAATCATTGATTCAATGTCATTCAAAGTTATTTTCATAGCTTCATATTTAATTTCCTTTTCATTTGTATTGAAAGCTTTTGAAATAGCTGCAGGGTTCGCTGTTAGGGAAAGCATATAGACATACGAACGAAACACTAACAAAACTAACGAAACTGATAAACAGACAATCTCTCTCTCTCTCTATCGCTCTCTCTCTTTTCTCTCTCTTTCTCGCTCTCTCTCTTCTCTCTCTCTCTATCTCTTCCTCGTCTCTCTCTCTTCTCTGTCTCGCTCTCTGTCTCGCTCTCGCTCTCTCTCTCTTGCTTTCTCTCTCTTGCTCACTCTCTCTCTCGCTCTCTCTCTCTCTCTTCTCTCTCTCTCTCTCTTGTTCCCTTCTCTCTTTCTATATATATATATATATATATATATATATATATATATATATATTCTCTCTTCACTCTCTCTCCACCTTCTCTCTCTATCTCTCTCGATTTGTCAAGGATATTGATATTTCAATTTTAAACTATTAATTCTATTTATATTTGCGTAACTCTTTTAGAAATGTATTATGAAAAGGCACTCAGATCTCAAAGCGAACCCTTCTTTCTGCCTTCACTTTTTATTTGATTAGTCCGAGAGAAACAGGGAGATAGAGAGAGAGAAGGAATGGGCAAGATAAAGTATTTCTACTTTGAAATGACTTCAGACGCGCCGGAGATCATTACGATATTTCAGATTCATTTGTAGTTGGTTTTGTTTTGATGTTATTGTTGTCGTTATTTTTTTGTTATTTTTGTGGATGTTTTTCCACTCGAGAGTGAGAGAGAGAGAGACTGAGAGAAAAAAAAAAAGAGAGAGAGAGAGAGAGAGAGAGAGAGAGAGAGAGAGAGAGAGAGAGAGAGAGAGAGAGAGAGAGAGAGAGAGAGAGAGAGAGAGAGAGAGTGGAAGAGGAAGACCAGAAATATAAGAAACAATTAGCGAGACTCTGGTTTAGTTAAAGAATTAGTAATATTGACAAAGACACGACATAAAGTTTAAAAATTGTATTGAAAGGAATAAAAGAGACGCAATTCTTCAAACAATATATCAAACTACTTTATTTGTGGACAACCTGCTATGATTCCTTACAGCTGAATGATAAGGACAAAAGTTCTACATAACAATGTGTATAACTGTTCTCTGTGTAGGCATCATGAACTCATGTTTAATATCTCATCTCACTTCATCTATTGTTCTGCCTACTATAATCCCCCTGATGATTTTTTAGGTCCACATACACCAGTTTAGCGTTCCGACTGGCTCGAACCTCTGGGTCCACCGAGACCCAGCTCCCGATTACCTTATTGTGATCACCTGTGGGAACTCAACTGACGAGTCAAACACAGGTATTTGCTCTGCCATTCGCATTTCTTCACTAAAATAACATTTAAAACGAAATGTGATCCGTTTTATTGTAGTGAAGGTATTTGCATCTCTCTCTCTCTCTCTCTCTCTCTCTCTCTCTCTCTCTCTCTCTCTCTCTCGCATATTTTTTTATTTACTTGCATGTATCTTTTTATCATAAACTCTAATTTTACAACAATGAAACAAATGAATTCGTTACGTTCTAGGTTAATCAAAGTCACAATTGTCCTACACTGCACTTTCCCTATTTTCTTATCTCATATATACATTGTATGTGTCACTACGCCTGAGATATCAAGGGATAGAGCGAGAAAACAATGGCTTGGCTTACAGGAAAAGGTCACATATTAATTAGTTAGTGACATGATAGGCCTAGTGAAATAAAATTCTCTCTTAACATAGCTCCCTTGATCTTGGCGACATCATTTTGTTCGTGGATTCACGAATGATGCGTTTTGTTTTTTTTTTTAATTTAATTTTGTTTTTTTGTTTTTTTTTTAATCGTATTTTGGTGATTTATGGTAAAGCTCGTACAAAAGAAAAGAGAGATATAAATAGAGATACAGAGAGGGCCAGACACACAGACAGACAGAGAGTGCCAGTGAAACAGAGAGAGAGAGAGAGAGAGAGAGAGAGAGAGAGAGAGAGAGAGAGAGAGAGAGAGAGAGAGAGAGAGATAGCGCGTCAGTAGATCTTTCAAACAGAGGTAAATTTTTTTTTTAATTTTTTTATGTTTTCATGTTTGCATGATCAAATTCAAGTTCTTTATTTCCACGGCCATACACATGCCCAATTTTTTTTAACAATTAATGCACACACATATATATATATATATATATATATATATATATATATATATATATATATATATATATATATATATATATATATTTTTTTTTTTTTTTTTTTTTTTTAAATTTTAGTCGCATTTCAAGTTATTACATTGAGCTATGGGCCGGGTGTGAATGGGTTTAAGGTCAGAGTTTGGGTTTCCTTGCTAAGGCTAAACGGGGAACTTCCAGCGACTTCTTTCTGTGTCTCCGGTAGGGGGGGAGGGTGGGGCTGGTTGTCACACGGGTTAAGTTGTCACAGTGCATTTATTACAGTGTTGCAAAAACTTGAGAGATACCGGAGTCTGCTGGTATTTGCTGTTGAGTTAACAAGCCCGCAATATTGGTTTCACATCTGAGCCGGCACTGGTTGTCTCTCTTTCAATAATCAACTCTTTTTTTCCAAAGCTGTAGGTAAACATTTTTGATGTTCATTCTTTTTTAACAACAATATTAATATTTTATTTAGTTGCACACACGACCCTAATTAAAAGGGAACAAGTTATCCTTTTCTGTGTTTGTCATGCTAGTTTCAGTTTTACAGGCCATGTTTATTTACAATAGATCAATATGTTGAGTCAGACCCCCTATGGGGCAAGTTGTCACACTTGAGACGGGATAAATTGTCACTTGTGATAACTTGCCACACATCATGAATCTACAAACATGTTTTTTTTTTTCATCCGTATCTATCTCTAGTCTTTCTTTGAAACAAGTTTGCTTGTCACCGATTAACTGTTAAGGCTGGCATGTTACAATTAAGATTTTTTGTGTTAACGGTATTTTTTTTCTTTTCACTTAATACCTTTATTATTTTTAAAATTCATTTTTAGACAAGATGGTGAGAGATTTCAAGAATAAAACAAATAGAGCAGAAACTCCTGTAGAAGTTATTGCAGCGGCTGCCAGAGGGGTGAGAATTGACATTCTTTTGATAGGTGCTGCATCATCGAATGTCATGAGCTACCTCACCCTTGCAAGATGCTGCAAGAAATGGGTTGACGCGCAACGTCCGGCAACCAGGCTAGGCAGGAGCAACGTGACAATGTACCCGCCGGTTACCAGAAGCATAGGTATTTCATCCTCACCAACACCGAGAGAATGGAATAAGAGCTTGTCCGTTACAGAACGAGAGCAAGTGACATTTACTTCGGTGTTTCTACACGGGATCCTAGAGAGTTGGCTTACCATCTGCGTGTCGGCAATGGGCTGCGCATGCGTGCATCCTGGGCAGAGAAGGAAGAAGCTGGGAAGGACTGGCTAAACGCCTTTATTAAGAGACACCCAGATCTCTCCATTCAAACACTGCAGCCAACAAGTTTAGCCAAGGCCACAAGTTTTAATGAACGCAACGTGTAATCTTTCTTTAACACCCTGAAGAGCTGCCTAGAGTGCCACAAATTTAGGCCGCAAGATATTTAGAATATGGACGAAACGTGGGTCACAATAGTTCAAAACCTGGCAAAGTTATTTCTCGACGGGGGCAGAAGCATATTAGTGACATTGGCGTGTGCAGCTTCAACAACTGGCAACAGCATTCCGTCATTTTTTATTTTCCACGCGTGAATTGCAAAGACAATTTCGTGATCTCTGGACCCTCGGAAGTGATCGGGATGCAAATCCCAGTGGTTGAATGAAGGAGCATAGCTTTGTTAGGTTTCTACAGCACTTCGCTCGACACGCCAAATTAACACCTGATTCACCATGTCTTCTTTTACTTGATAATCATAGTTAACATAATTAGGTTTCCATTGAAGGGTTAAACAGATATTATGCCGAGTCAGGGGACAGACCGACCGAATCGTGAACTAGAGCCAGCCTCTTCCGTGTTATTTGCAGCTCTGCGCCGACTTCCTGAGCCTCTGGTACCGCCTCAACAATGGCGTCAAGGTCTGGCTGTGGTGTCTTGCCATCTGCTAGCGGGTCCCAGCTCGCCACACCAGCATCATCCTCTGCTCCTGGTGATTCTGTTAACCTCTTAATAATCGCAAAGTATTTGACTCTTCATTTCAAAGTTAGCTTTAAGGATATTTCTTTTGCTTAAAATAAAGTTACTTGCATACATGATTGTTTGTAAAATTAATCACGTGCATAAAGTCACATCTTTCCCCATTGAATGTAACAATTTACCCCGACCATGGGTTATGTTGTCACATATGACACCCTTGACTAAATCTCTAACTATGTTGATCAATCAGTTATGAATAACAAAATGAAACTTTGTTTGGAATAATGAAACATCACAGTGTCTTCATATCAAATTTCAAACTTTTCTCATACGAATTATGTGACCAAAGTTAAATATTAAAAAAATTAGCCTCACCCTCCCTATAAATTATTTTAAAGTACAGAGTTTGGGTTTTGTTGTGAAGACTAAACGGGGAAGTTCCAGTCTCTTCTTTCTGTGTTTCGAGTACTTTTAAACTATTTTCAAGTACAGAGTTTGGGTTTTGTTGTGAAGACTAAACGGGGAAGTTCCAGTCTCTTCTTTCTGTGTTTCGAGTACTTTTAAACTATTTTCAAGTACAGACTTTGGGTTTTGTTGCTAATTGTAAACAGGGAACCTCCAGTTTCTTCTTTCTGGGTCTCCGGTATTTATAAATTATTTTAAGCACAATCTGCTGAGTAACCAAACAAGAACATGACTTGGAAATATAAAACAAATAACAAAATCTAATATGTCAAAATATACATTTAATCGTCTAATAAATGCCACATTTGATTTCAGCGCACTCAAAAATCACCAGGTGCAAGAGGTTTGACGATTTTTTTGCGGATTAAAAAAATGTAACTTTCTTTATCAATACATAATTATGCGCAGACACAAAAAGCCTGGGATTTCCGGTGTAGGTTACTGGTACAAGGGGAAACGGGACTGCCGAGCTGAGCATTCTTGTCATTGCAGCTCCGCCGTAAGTTACCAAAAGACCGTACTATAATAAAACAGTAGGCCTAGTGAGTTTCGATTTTAAGCCATGGCTTCATTTCCGCCAAGAGGAAACTCTAATCAACATAGCGGAATCTCGGCAACATTGTATGGTGAAGCTAGGATAAAGAACTTCAGTGATAGAGATGTTTCTGTAAAACTGTGGGTGGAAGTGGCTGAAGAAATTGAATTCGAAGGTGAAGAAAATATTTAGAATATTCTATTGTCGTTGTTGTTCATTACTTACGGTGATAGAATAGCGTTAAGTGACATGTCCAGCAAACCACCACCACCACTACTACTACTACTACTACTACTACTACTACTACTACTACTACTACTACTACTACTACTACTACTACTACTGCTGCTGCTGCTGCTGCTGCTACTACTACTGCTACTGCTGCTGCTGCTGCTGCTGCTGCTGCTGCTACTACTACTACTACTACTACTACTACTACTACTACTGCTGCTGCTGCTGCTGCTACTACTACTACTACTGCTGCTACTACTACCACTACTGCTACTACTGCTACTACCACCACCACGACGACTACTACTTGCTGCTGCTGCTGCTGCTGCTGCTGCTCCTGCTACTACTACTACTATTACTACTACTACTACCACCACCACTACTACTACTACTACTACTACTACTACTACTACTACTACTACTACTACTACTACTACTACAACCACCACAACCACAACAACTACAACTACCACCACTACTACTACTACTACTACTACTACTACTACTACTACTACTACTACTACTACTACTACTACTTCTACTACCACTACTGCTATTACTTCTATAACTCGAACAAAAACGACCAAGTAAACTGTAACACAAACCCTCTCTTTAAATTCTTCATCAACTGTTTATTTTGACACAATGTTGATACAAATTGTAGAAATTTGGTCGTACCACTCTAGAGACATCAGAGATTTGAAAACTCTCCAGACAAGCCAAGGGCACCCGAAATCGCAAACCTAACCGATAATATCTTCATATAGGCCAGACCTGGATGAAAAATAATACCAAAAAAAAAAAAAAAAAAAAAAGATCCTAACAATTATTGTCAATTCCAAAGAAAGACACAAACTTAGTAAGTGTTGTTGGTAACATTATTAGAAGTTGGGTTCAGTGTTTCCTTGATTGGCTAATGTTATTTTAGACACGAAAAGAGAAACGCGTAATATCTTTGAATAAATGTACTTTTGTCACAGCACTCTGTATTTTCCATAAAAAAGAAAGGAAGTCCGTTTTTTTAAGAGAGAGAGAGAAAGAAAGAGAGAGAAATAGAAAAAGAGAGAAAGAGAGAGAAAGAGAGAGAGAGAGAGAGAGAGAGAGAGAGAGAGAGAGAGAGAGAGAGAGAGAGAGAGAGAGAGAGAGAGACACACACACACAGAGACAGAGAGAGACTTTTTTTCGCAATAGAGCATTTATCACAACGTAGGCTCATTTTATGTGAAAGAAATATTCATATAAAGTAGCACAAAGGCGTTAAAGAAATTTATATTTTAAAAAATTCACATTGTTTTAACCATGACAGTGTTTTTCAATGTCCCACTGCGCCATAGAATTACTTGTGTTATAACCGAGTCTCCTTAAATACAGACCGTCACCGAAGAGAAGGTAATGTTGCATGTTAAGGGCTGAAGTGATCAATTTCTGTCTACTTTTAAGAATAGTTAGAACATAATCATGCTCAGAACGCCCTTTTTGATCAGCCTACGGACCCGCACAACAAAAAAGTTTAATTGTACTAACTGTGCGAAATTTTCAAATGATGTAGCCTACTTTTGCCCTGACTTCAAAGGTTTGTTTCTTTCAACTCTTCGGCCTGTTCGTTGAGAGGACCCTGTTACAACCCTCCAATCCCTATCGATTAGTTGTGTTTATTTATGAATCCTTGTTTACCTTGTTTGACACAAGAAGTACAACACGTTTGTCGTGACGCAAGCTTCGTCATTCCAAGACCAAGCCATGTCTTTCCACATACTGAGACAGTCCTCGCCTAGAAATAAAACGATGAAAAGGCAAGTAAAACGATAGACAAGGCAAAAAAAGGGAAAAAAAGGCAAATATTATCATAACATATCATAACAAGCTTAAGTTCCTCAGTTTGACAGTGCAGCTTACTTTATTCTGACAACATGGCCATTTTAAATATTCCGTTAAAGTTATTTGGGTCTGATAAAAATGAGAAGTTAACTCACGGCCGTTGCTAGCGATGCTATTGGGCCCATTCGGACCCCAGTCTGTGTACTCAGTAATAGGGATTTTTGATCCGACCCACTCCCAGGATCCTTCAGAAAATATGTCACTTCCGCCAAGCCAAACTCCATCTATCTCGTTCCATACTGAGGAGAGATCGAGACTGGAGGAATTTACTCGCTTTCAGCCAGAATGTGACAATGTCATTATGGATACAATGGAAAAATGGACGCCTCAGTTTTTTTCTATGTCCAGTTTCTCTAAAATTATTTGACCTAGCGTCAATTTCCATCCCTTAGAAATATTATCTATATGCCCTGTGAATTTAAGAACTACCAGTCAAGCAAAAAGGTTCAAATTCTCTGACATTAGTTCTATATTCAACATAGTATGAGTGTACGGTGAATGAAAGTTTAAAAGCCATCTTCTCTAAACTAAGTTATGTGGACATAGAAAAAAAATGAAAATTGAGGCGTTGAAATCTTGAAAATTATGCTACATTATCATCTTTCCCACCCGTTTTATTTATTCTCGAGTTGAAAAGAAAACTGGATCGTAATGAAAAGGGAGAAAACAACCAAATATTTAATTTATAAGTTTTGTTTTTCTTTCTTGTAATGTTTCCCAAACAATTTTATCAATGACATGTAAATAAGACAAACTTAAACAAAGTAACTTCACAGATTTTATAAAATTGGGTGAAGCAAAACTTATTGAAAGTCCAAAAGTATGTGAATTAAAGACATTGCACTATGAAATTAATTGCACGATTTCTTTTTTAGAATAATAGCTTGAAATATTCCCAAAGCCCATGTAAATAAAACGAGCTCAAACAAAAAGCTCATTGAAAGTTCGAAAGTATGTGAATTATAAAGACAGTACGCTAAGAAATTAATTGCAGGATTTATTTTTTTTACAGCAGTTGCGTTTTTTTTAAATTTTGCAAAACGTCCTTGATTCACTGTCTTTTATCATAATTTTTTTCTTTTGGAAATTCTGGCAAAATACAAAATAATGAAGCATTCCACGATTTTTTAAAAAAAGATTCCAAACCATCCAGCGATCTTTTTTTTACTCTTATCGTTGGACAAAGAAAAACTCCTGTAGTGCAGGTGCCTGTGGGATTAGAGCTTCCGCCTTGACATCCACAGGTAGATTCTCGTGGGTTCGATTCCCACACCGTTGATGGCGGTTTGAGTTTATGTCTCATGCTCTCTACTCCGCCCTGCCGAAAGTGGTTTTGTTTTATATAGAGAGAAGGACTGTTATGACCTATGCACCAACCACCAACCATGTTTGGCCCAGTAAAGAAGGACTGTTATGACCTATGCACCAACCACCAACCATGTTTGGCCCAGTAAAGAAGGACTGTTATGACCTATGCACCAACCACCAACCATGTTTGGCCCAGTAAAGAAGGACTGTTATGACCTATGCACCAACCACCAACCATGTTTGGCCCAGTAAAGAAGGACTGTTATGACCTATGCACCAACCACCAACCATGTTTGGCCCAGTAAAGAAGGACTGTTATGACCTATGCACCAACCACCAACCATGTTTGGCCCAGTAAAGAAGGACTGTTATGACCTATGCACCAACCACCAACCATGTTTGACCCAGTAAAGAAGGACTGTTATGACCTATGCACCAACCACCAACCATGTTTGGCCCAGTAAAGAAGGACTGTTATGACCTATGCACCAATCACCAACCATGTTTGACCCAGTAGAGAAGGACTGTTATGACCTATGCACCAACCACCAACAATATTTGACCCAGTAAAGAAGGACTGTCATGACCTATGCACTGGGGAATCCACCAACCTATGTTTGGCCGAGTAAAGAAGGACTGTTATGACCTATGCACCAACCACCAACCATGTTTGACCCAGTAAAGAAGGACTGTCATGACCTATGCACCAAACTACACTCAACCAATATTTGACCCAGTAAAGAAGGACTGTTATGACCTATGCACCAACCACCAACCATGTTTGGCCCAGTAAAGAAGGACTGTTATGACCTATGCACCAACCACCAACCATGTTTGACCCACTAAAGAAGGACTGTTATAACCTATGCACCAACCACCAACCATGTTTGACCCAGTAAAAGGACTGTTATGACCTATGCACCAATCACCAACCATGTTTGGCCCAGTAAAGAAGGACTGTTATGACCTATGCACCAACCACCAACAATATTTGACCCAGTAAAGAAGGACTGTTATGACCTATGCACCAACCACCAACCAATATTTGGCCCAGTAAAGAAGGACTGTTATGACCTATGCACCAACCACCAACCATGTTTGGCCCAGTATAGAAGGACTGTTATGACTTATGCACCAACCACCAACCATGTTTGGCCCAGTAAAGAGAGGGGATCACAGACCTATGCACCAACCACCAACCATGTTACGTCCAAAGTAAAAAGCTTAAAGGACTGTTATGACCTATGCACCAAACCACCAACCATGTTTGGCCCAGTAAAGAAGGACTGTTAAGTGACCTATATAATGCAACCACCAACAATCATTTGACCCAGTAAAGAAGGGATCACAGCAGTGACTGATATAATAAAACTAACAACCATGTTTGCTCCAGAAAGAAGGACTACAAAGGTGATCTCCACACCAAAAATCACTAACCATATGTTTGCCTTAAAGAAGGACTGTTAAGACCTATATAATAACCAGCAACCATGCTTTGCCCAGGAAAGAACGACTGTTATGACCTATGCACCAACGTTCACCAACCACGTTTGGCCCAGTAAAGAAGGACTGTTATGACCTATGCACCAACCACCAACCATGTTTGGCCCAGTAAAGAAGGACTGTTATGACCTATGCACCAACCACCAACCATGTTTGGCCCAGTAAAGAAGGACTGTTATGACCTATGCACCAACCACCAACCATGTTTGGCCCAGTAAAGAAGGACTGTTATGACCCAGTAAAGAAGGACTGTTATGACCTATGCACCAACCACCAACCATGTTTGGCCCAGTAAAGAAGGACTGTTATGACCTATGCACCAACCACCAACCATGTTTGGCCCAGTAAAGAAGGACTGTTATGACCTATATAATAACCACCAACCATGTTTGGCCCAGTAAAGAAGGACTGTTATGACCTATGCACCAACCACCAACCATGTTTGGCCCAGTAAAGAAGGACTGTTATGACCTTTATAATAACCACCAACCATATTTGGCCCAGTAAAGAAGGACTGTTATGACCTATATAATAACCACCAACCATGTTTGGCCCAGTAAAGAAGGACTGTTATGACCTATGCACCAACCACCAACCATGTTTGGCCCAGTAAAGAAGGACTGTTATGACCTATGCACCAAATCACTGCAATCCATAGTTTGACCCAGTAAAGAAGGACTGTTATGACCTATGCACCAATCACCAACCATGTTTGGCCCAGTAAAAAAGAAGGACTGTTATGACC
>JAWDGP010004546.1:197500-233477 GCA_033675545.1 Elysia crispata | reverse complement strand
AAGAAATTACAGAAATTAAATACAAAAAGGATACATTGAAGAACTTTTTAAAAAATCGTTCTGAACAATGGGAGGTAAATTTACTTTTTAAAAAGTTTATCTTTATCAGCTCCCCTGAGTAGAATAAAAATTTATTTTTCGGAGCGGAGAAAAATCAAACTTCCATCAAAATCCGCTACTGCGGCATTCAATGTTAATTAATCATGGGTACTACTACTACTAATACTACTACTGCTGCTACTACTACTACTACTACTACTACTACTGCTATTACTGCTACTCACTATTGCTATTACTGCTACTCACTATTGCTATTACTACTACTACATTTCCAACTACTACAACTACAACTACTACTACTATTACTACTACTACTACTACTACTACTACTACTACTACTACTACTAGTACTACTACCACTACTAGTACTACTACCACTACTAGTACTACTACCACTACTAGTACTACTACCACTACTAGTACTACTACCACTACTAGTACTACTACCACTACTAGTACTACTACCACTACTAGTACTACTACTACTACTACTACTACTACTACTACTACTACTACTACTACTACTACTACTACTACTACTACTACTACTACTACTACTACTACTACTACTACTACTACTACTACTACTGCTACTTCTACTACTACTACTACTACTACTACTACTACTACTACTACTACTACTACTACTACTACTACTACTATGAGTACTATGAATACTGCTAAATTTTTACTCCTAATTGTCTTACGATAACTGCTCTTACTGTGGCTCTTGATGCTTATCCTATCACTTACCAAGACTGATAGGTTTAATATTTTTTTTTCTCTTTACAATGATAGATGAATCAGAAAAAAAAAACCATGGTTTATTATTTAAAAGTAGTCATTGACTGTCACATTAAATTTCGAATGTCTATGTTTTTTGCGAAAAAACTACTTTAAGAGTATAACATTGTGAAATAGCGTTTTCAAAGTGATTTTTCTCAATGCAAAGTTCTTTCTTGTTCCATATTTATGGGATTGCAATGCTACAGGTTTTCTTTTGACATTAGTGATGCCTTTTAACGTAGCTAAAAATATATTACATGGGTAATAGATATGTAATTGTGAAGCGTTCTTCTCTTCTTTTCTTTTTAAGAACTTTATCCCTTTTCTATTTCAATTTTAATTTTCCTTACACCCCCCACCCCCCTCTTCCATTTTTACTGAAAATAAGTTTATGTCGAAAAAGGCTAAATGAATTCCAAGCTCGTGGTAAATATTTTCAAAGCGTTTCGACTCAAATTTTCTTCATCTTGAGAGACTCAAATAACTCTGTGAAAGGTATACACTATGAAGACTTATTTTTTCATTAAAGTAAAGAAGTGGGACTTTCGTGTTTTATCTGTTCCTAATGTTGATTGTTTGCTCTTCGAAACAGGAAAGTGTTGAGTCATTTTAGAAAAGATCAGATCTCATTTTGTTTTGAACGACCTGTTGTTATGAAAGCCATGCTTCTTTTGAAAGGAAAAGTTTTCTATCGCCAGTTTTTCTGTGGGTATCGACCAAAAAGCATCATGGTAAGATTTATGACTCGAGTGGCCCACAAAGATCTGATAACTGGGCGTCATCTTTGAAGGTTTCGCCGAAATTCATCAACGCATTTTTTTCCTACAGATGAGGAGCCTTTCATGGCTCTATAGGCAAGAGAGAGAGACAGAGAGAGAGAGAGAGAGAGAGAGAGAGAGAGAGAGAAAGAGAGAGAGAGAGAGAGAAAGAGAGAGAGAGAAAGAGAGAGAGAGAAAGAAAAAGAGAGTGAGAGAGAGAAAGAAAGAGACAGACAGAGAGAAAGAGAGAGAGAGACAGAGAGAAAGAGAGAGGAGGTGAGGGGGGGGTGGGGGAGACAGAGAGAGACAGAGATCCGAGAAAATTAAAAAAAATCAAGAGCTGCTTGTAATATCTCAATGTCACTAATTTTCAGCAGAAAATTTTGGGGGAAAAATGGAAGTTTTCGAAAATAAAAAAGTAACTCTTGTGTTTTGCAGAGATCATTTGTTACTTAAAAAATGGATCTGAGATGAAAATGAAGATAATAAATCCAAAAGATAAATTCAAGGTAAAGATTTAAATGCTTTAGACAGGATTCCCACTCGACTAACACATATATTATCCCCATCTGCTATAAGCTGCTGTGAACCATAATAAAACATAATTATGTAACGCGATTTTTCCCCTCCATTTTCTTTGATACCATCAAATCCATCTATGGTGTGATCTAATGCCTCTATTTTCCTTGGGAATATTCTTTGTTGTTAATTATAATCTAAAAAGCGCCAAGTCGAACACTCGATTGATTTTGTTATTATGCAAAAGATCATGTTACAAATGTATAGATATAGGTATGGTACCGGCTAAAACAAATATATTTTTCCTAATGGTTAATTTTTTAAGGTAAAAACTTCAGATAATGTACAGAGTACTTATAAACATGACATTCTACATCGCTTTAACACATAATCCAAATTATTTTGAGCTTGTCAAATACATTTCATTATAACAAATAAAATGTATTATTTCCGAGAGCAATATAATATTTGAATAACTTTTGTTCCGATCCAAAAGGTGTTAATCAAAATAAACTACACAATTAAACCGAATTATTTATCCACGTAACCGAATTTTTTTGTCTCTAAAAATGGACGCTACAACAACAAACTATGTTTCAACAAAACACGCGGGTGAAAACTCTTTCTTCGGTTCAAAACTTCCGGTGCATTTTCAAAATTTATGGCAACTGCTAGTTTCACTGATTTTTTATTTTTAAATTTTTATTATTCTTTTTATCAAGCCTATAGAGAGCTTACAAAACTTAACCCCTCCTTTTCCTCCATCCAGGATGATGTTCGCCAAAGCTATTTTTTTTTTTTTTTGTAGGAACGGATAGCTCCCCTCTCATGTCTCAACATGTGTCCAGAATTGCTGAAAGACACGAGAAATTCCAGCAGACTGAAGTCCTTAAGAGGTCAAAGACTCGGGGTGAAAATCCTCTTCACAACTTTAATTAAAATGTCAACAGTAGAACAAGTGGAGGCACAAATGAGGGGAAGAGAGATGAAAAAGAAGAAGCCTGAAGTCGTAAAAACATGAGAGATGGAGACAGTGACAGCGTAGATAGAGAAAGCTACTGAACACAGATAGATCAGAAAACTAAAGATGGCAGAGATTTCAAAACAAAATAAGAAAGGGGGGGGGGATGGGGAGGGGGAAAGAAATGAAATGAAAATTACAAAGACCTCGAACGATATTAAAAAAAATGTAAAGAAAAATAGAGATGGAAAGAAATATAAAATTATGAGGAAAAAATTATAAAACATATATACAGACATATGTAAAGGAAAAAGAGATTGGCAAAATGATTAAAAAGGGAAAATATAGAATGATTCTAGAAATGAAGAGAGAGAGAGAGAGAGAGAGAGAGAGAGAGAGAGAGAGAGAGAGAGAGAGAGAGAGAGAGAGAGAGAGAGAGAGAGAGAGAGAGAAAGAGAATTGAAAATCAGTTAAATTTTTGGAAAAATCACCAGTCGGAAAACCCATGCCAAAAATTGACTTTTTTTAAATTAATGTTCAGATAAAACCTCCAATAAAAGAGATTTGGGTTAGAATTCGAGTCAATTTTATCAATAATTAGATTCGATCCTTGTCCCGAACTTTAAACCCCACAGCTGCTATAACTCTTCTGAGATGGAGGTCTCGAGTAGTCTCCACTGTTACTTGAGTCACCTCATATTCTTTTAGAACGCATAAAGAAATCTACGTCTCCATGTTACGCTAATGTGATAAAACAATGTACTTTTTTCCGTGAAACCCCGAAAACTTGAATTGCAGTTGTAATCAGACTGTTGTACCATTACAAGTTGGCGCTTGGTAAACAGGAACTTGTTAAAGTTCAGCCATTTTCCTAGAAAATTTTTATTTTTCCTTTAGTTATTTCCGTCTATAATCGTAAGTAGTTCACAAAGTTTTTAAAGTACTACGCGCACAGTATTGGTGGAAACTAGAAAATTTTTAATGCGGCTTTACCCAGAAATATGTACAAAAAAAACAACAAAACAAAACTGGTGCTTGGTAAACAGTAACTTGTTAAAGCTCCGCCATTTTTTTTAAGAAACTATTTACTCTTCTTATAGTTTTTTTCGGTCTTGCATCGTAGGTCGTTGACATACTTTGTGAAGTACAAAGGTATTGGAAGGACAGATTCTGGTTCAAAACCAAGCTCCTAACACCAAGTCATTTTACTAATTCCTCTTCACTGAGCTGATCTAAGTACTTTTTTTCAGTCAACCTTGTTGACGACAAGAACTTTACTGCCTAAAGTACATTCAGAAATTATATTTAAATTTTCCGTACCCTCTAGTTGACAAATTACGCCTTGATGGTAAAATTTTATACTATACTTTATTCTTTTCATTCCATATTCCTTAAATTTTTAAGTTAAGAATCTCCTAAAAGCTTTTTGGGACGTTAATTTTTTTATGGCTTTAAAGCTCCTATATTTTAAATTTATATTGGATGTGTTTACTAGTTCTAAATGGATCGCCATAACTTAGCATTGCCATTAAAATGCGATCAGTCTCTTCAGCATTTAGCCAATTAAAAAAAAATAAATTTTTGGTGCAAAACAATTGCTGTTGGCTTGAAAATAATTGATCTATAGTTTCGCAAAACTCGTACCAACAAAACAACAATCGCCATAGAATCATAAAGAAGGTTCCGCTACGTTGGCTCTTTGTTTGAAAATGGAAATCACCGAACTTATAAGTAAATGGTGTCTACTCTTATTGTGTGTGTGGAAATAACAAAGCCAGAATATTTTTTACATCGATAATTGTAATTACAAATGACAGAAATTCCCGCGAAACATTGCAATTCTTTGGTCTTTTTGCACAGTTAGCATTTGGGACGCACTATAAAAAGTTTAGAATTATTTTGATTTCATCGGCCTATCTCGTCTCTCAAGTTTTGGTTTCGTCCAATGAAATTGTTTCGTATCATTTTCTGAATTTTGGAAACAGGTATAAATGCACAAGGAGGGGCTCTTTAATGGAAATGTACCATATAGTGTGACTAGCTTAACCATGACTCTATTCGAAGAACAGTATCATATTATCATCATGACAATTTAAGTAGAAATTCTAGAAACAGCTACAAAAAACCAACTCATTTATAAGGCTAAAAAACTATTTTTAGTTGAGCTTGACAGGAAGGTATTCCTAAATCTCTCTTCTCTCAAAGTTAAATCAAGATCTAGTTTCTTAATTTTATCGAGGCATGAAGGTAACCTAAAGAGGTTCAACTGATTATGTTAAGAAAATTTTACGGAATTTAAAGAAAAAAATTCCTTAAAAAGGGAATCATCATAGGAATTTACATGGTAAAGAAATAGGAATGCGGAAATGCTGGTACCAGATTGTTCCTTTATTTCATATTTAATCCCACTTACGAGATAATACATAACTTTCTAGCGATGCTTTGTCAGTATGAGCCAAGTGGGTGTCAATAAAGGAGTATCTACTGTTTTACACTAAACAGCAACCGCCAGAGCGTAGGAATGATACGCTATAACACCATGTCAGACTAAGTGCATCACCTAGATATGAGTCAGTTGCAATCGCTAGGAACGAGCCATTATAAATTAACAGTTAACTTCTACCCACTGCAATGAATTCGTTTGTTTATTGATAAATCATAATTGTTTTCATTTTTGTGTTCAGATTTGACTGGAGTGGTTTGACGCCGCTTACTAAGCAGGGACACAGAATTCTTGAGGATTTTATGCCTCATCTGTAATGGACACTGCTGGGTTCGAAGCTGTGACGCCGTGCTTCGTCTTGACTTTAGGTTTGATTAGTCAATTCATTAAATCTGTTGTCTGATTGGAAAAAAAATACGGCAAGACAATTTGAAAAAAAAACAAACTATAGGTATGAGTAAGCTCCAAACAAGCATAGTCTGGGCAGAATGGGGTTAAAAGAAAACAGAGGTTCAAGCCCCACCACTAACCTCATATAAGGCGATTTGTTTTTGCCCTGTAACCATCAGTCCTATTGGGAAAATGTTGTAATTTGTAAGAACAGTCACCGTGAATCAAATATAGAATCAGCCTCATTCAAATTTCATATCTGTCTGTTGCTCACGTACTGCGGGTTGACTTGTTTCAGTTGTGCTTTAATGTGTCTTTCAGTTAAAATAACATCCCTGTAGGAAACTGCTGCTGATGCTTTTCTAAAAGAAAAGAAACTAAAAAAAGAAAAAGAACTGAGCTGAAGTAGTTGTGTATTAGGAATAAAGGCTTGTTGTCAGCAGTAGCTTGTCTATGTTGACGTCAATAGCTTCAATAACTCAAAAGAATTTCTGAGCTTCATCAAAGAAATGAACGTCCTCCACACAAATAACTCATTGTTATAGGCAGAACATATCAGGCAAGGTGTGGATTAAATCTGACATGAAATATTTCTCTTGGCAGTTTTAAAGTCAACGTCCCCAGCCTTCAACATTAACACAAAACAATAATAATGTCTAGATGATTTTAGATTTTGCTCACTGATTGTACCACTTGCAAGCTGACACATCAGGAGACAGCGGTTTAGAATTTCTCGATCAAATCTCAACATTTAATGCGATATTTTAAAGGAAGCAACCAGCTTTACTTCACTTACTCTAAAACCTCAGAGATTTGCTGTTGGGAATTCTAGCTCCATTGCTACTACATAAATCTCCGGAATGTTTTCACGATGAATAATGATAGTAGGATCAGTGGAAGTCGTTAAGACTAGCATGAAAGGGAAATAATCAGGAGGTTATTGTTTAGTAACACAAATCATCAAATTACCTTCGTTTCGATAATCCAGTGTCCAGTTTCCCCTCCTCAATGCCTCGCCTTATCTCAGCCTGGTTAGGAATCATAAGGTGTGGGTCTATTGTTGGAGAAGATGAAAATCATGTTAGCATCTCGATGGATCTCTCAAGCCCACGTAGTAGAATCCTTGACTCTCAGTTCTAGCGTATAAAATAGTCACCCTTTGACCAAAGCTTTGACATATTGCTTATTTATTTTGATATTTAATCTTCAGCTGACTGCGTTCTTAAGTCAGATGATGAAATGTTCTACCCAAGACTTTCATGGAAGGATTGAGGCAGCTGTCATGTATCATGTTTTTATACTGTTTTAAAGACAACCCCAAGTAAATAATTAATAAAACGGTTTTGATTTAGTGTTACGTTTCTCGAACGAGAAATATCTTTATAGAATATATTAGGGCCTGTTTTCTTGGTATTTAGTTCCTCATTATATACCTTACATCCTGTCATCGCATCTGTGTTTCAAATGTTTTAAGATTGCAAAACATAAACAGATTCGTAAAGACAAAATCCAAACTTCTCTTTTTTTTTATTAATAAAATAGGATCATGATCTTCTTAAGCTCTTTCTTCTCTATATATTTTTTGCCGTTTTTTTTGTTTTTTGTTTGCGGCTTCCCCGATTTCAGCTGCATTTTTCAGTAATTCAATATTCGTATGAGATTATCTGTTACCCACTCAGATGACAGTGAGTGTTTTAGAGTCATATTTAATATTCTTCTCAAGTTAAGGCAAAATCTAGTGGTGACGTAAACTGTACACCGAGCATAGAATGAGCTATCAGAAAGAATCAAAACAAACCGTGTTTTTTTGTGTTTCAAATGTGGTATTGGTGCTCAAAAGAAACGATTATAACTTCCTCTTTCATTTTATACATTTTTATCTTCATTTAATGCCAAGAATAGGAAATAACACTTTTTTTTAAAGTTTCAATACATCAGATCTGCTTCAACAAACGATGATATGATTACACTACCTTGGTTTTGACACAACTTTATCGCTGTAGTTCGAGCACATCGTCTTTTTTAATTTGGTTTTTTTTCAATGCACTGGGGAAAATAAAATCTGTTAGTATTGCAAAGAGAGATATAATATTATTTTGTATAGTGACATTTCATTCAAAAAGATTGAACTGATGTGTTTTAACATAATGTGTGCTGGTATTAGAAATATTTTTATATATATTTTTATATCTTGCAGTAAACGTAGGCATTCATCTAATGATATGGATATACATTTTAAAGCTGATAGAAGGGCCATGGCTACATAGAAGAGGACGACCATCGACAAAATATCCTTAAGAATGCATGGGATGTGTATGTGTGTATATATTTATATGTATAATTATATATATATATATATATATATATATATATATATACCTTATGTATACATCCCTTATTTTATCATTCTACTAAAATGAACTGAGAATGTTAATCTTTAAATAATTTCGTATCGTCAAGTCACAACTTCCTATTGTCATTACCAGCTGTAAAGTTTTACACCTTTTAATATATTGCACAAACCAACCTAAAGAATTGAGCTAATAAGTTAACTTAATTAAAGCTGCCCGAGCTTAAGTAACCTAGATTAAATCAGATGTGAGAATAGTAATATTTTCCAATGATTTTTTAAGATTTCAGATTTATTATTGATACGATTTTTTTTTATTGTTGTTTGTATCTGAACCTAAAAAAAACCAGCGTTTTTTTCACATCATTAAACTTTTACTTGCTGCGATAAAAGCTGAGTCTTTAACCGCCAGCTCTTATTGTTGTTTGATTTCATCAAGTGCCAATATTCATAGATTGCTATTCTACAATAAATTACTTTTCTTTGTGTCGGTCCGCTTTTTTTCAAATGAAGGCTGTCTTTTATAACAATACATATTTATGCTTTTCTTTTATAAAATTCATTATGATATGAGCCAAAGGCTGACAACTGATATCTATTTAAGCAAACAGGACTGATATCCAGAAAATGGAACAGACAAGCTCCCCTGGCAATTCCATTTTGTATTTTCTTGTGTATTGACTTCTTTCGTTCTCTTTGCCGGTCTCAAGTTGGAAGTATGGTTGTGATTGCTCTTTTATTCTGTTTAATCTTTTTGGTCTAGCTTCGCCTGTATAATATTTCATTTTTTCAGTGATTCTCTATTATAATTTACTTCTTCTTCTTCTTCTTCTTCTTCTTCTTCTTCTTCTTCTTCTTCTTCTTCTTCTTCTTCTTCTTCTTCTTCTTCTTCTTCTTCTTCTTCTTCTTCTTCTTCTTCTTCTTCTTCTTCTTCTTCTTCTTCTTCTTCTTCTTCTTCTTCTTCTTCTACTACTACTACTACTACTTCTACATCTGCGATTATTAAATTTGCTATTGCTACTACTACTACTACTACTACTACTACTACTACTACTACTACTACTACTACTACTACTACTACTACTACTACTACTACTACTACTACTACTACTACTACTACTACTACTACTACTACTACTACTACTACTACCACTACTACTACTACTGCTACTACTACTGCTACTACTACCGCTATTACTACTACTACTGCTTCTACTACTACTACTAGTACTACTACTACTGCTACTACTACTACTACTACCACTACTACTACTACTACTACTACTACTACTACTACTACTACTACTACTACTACTACTACTACTACTACTACTACTACTACTACTACCACTGCTACTACTAATACTACAACCACTGCTACTATTACTACTACTACCACTAGTATTACTACTGCTACTACTACTACTACTACTACTACTACTACTACTACTACTACTACTACTACTACTACTACTACTACTACTACTACTACTACTACTACTACTACTACTACTATAGAACTAAAGGGGGCATACCAATGCATTAATTATAAGTAAGAATTATGAGAGGAAGATTTTTTTGGGAATGCTCAGCAGTAGTTAGGATAAGGTTTTAACTGAAAACGACCGAAAAATGCCTGCCATTGTGCGATGAGTGCCATCGATTTATAGATGCTTCGGCACCCATCGCTTTGCCACTCAAAGAGAACATAGCTTATACCAATTCGCCACTACGCTCACTAAACGTGAACACAGACACGACTAAATTTTCCACCAGTCTAAACTATTACTTAAACTGAGAGAGACACCTATATAAGAACAAGTCATCCATCACTATTTTTATACTATAGATCTGAAGCTGCACAATCATCCAATATATAACATATTTCTTCGCTCCTTAAATCTCTCTTAGAGTCTTACTGTCTTATATATAACTTGTGTAGATCACCTTATGTCTGTGATTGTAATAAAAAAAACTATAGGTGTTTATTTTTTTTTTCTTTTATAATTTATTAATTTCTGCATTAAGAGAATCTTTTGCTCCGTAAGAAAGGAGTGGAGAGTAAAAGAGAATAGAAAAGCGGAAAAAAGGGGAAGGGGAAGATGATCTACGTGTTAGTTCCTAGACCTGTGTTAGACATGTGTTCATATTTGTTTTGTGATAAAACAGAATTGGAACCTTACAAACAGAAATCAAGTATTTTTCATTGCGGACATCTATGTGGGCTTGTCTGTTCGAGGTAACACAGCTACCATAAATTATTTAAACTTTGATTGTCTTCCAAAAATTAGAATCTTCAAAACAGCGGGAACCAAAGGCCAACAAGATTCTATTCTATCTCCTTTTTTTATTTTGCAATAGGCCTTCATGTTAAAATGAAACCACTATTAGGATTTAAAAATATACTCCATCTCATCCATTCACCAATACGGAACCAACAAGATGTCACAGTAACCAGTAGTATTTCACGCTCTGAGTTATATATTTTTTCTTTGTTGCTCTTGGGTTTGTTGTGTAACGTCAACTCGTATTCTTTACTTCTTCATCGCACTCCATATGGTTGTCCCTTTCGGGCTACTCTTCGCCTTAAGAGTGAAGTTGTTAAAGCCACCAGTAGCTGAGTGCTTTTTACCAAGTTCATGTTGATACTTGTCGTGTTTTGATTGCGGGCCATTTTGATTTTTTTAAAAACTATTTCGTGATATATATATACATGTATATGTTGTACTGTTTCAGTTGTTTTGAATTTACCAAAACTATCTTTGGAGAGAAGTGAGAAAATAAAGAAACAAGATCAGAGTGTACTTTACGTACTGTAATATTTTATATTCCATGACATTCCTGTGCCTCAAAGTGAGAGTAATTTTTTTTTATTATTTTCAATTCTCCAAGCATAGTTTGGAGTAGGCCTTCTTGACCTTACTCGGTTCTGAAACTCATTTCCGGACGAGCCAACTTAATATCTAATGTCACTTTGACCCTGGAAAATCAAATCTTGTACTTCTTTGAGCCAGCTCCCCGCTAAAGGAATTCATTAAATTGTGCACTGATTGCGTTGCAGTCGTTAAAAGTGCTTTGCGCGTGACAAAAGTTGGCGGCAGCTACGTGGCAGTTCACTAGAAAAAAATATCTCCACACAGCGTAGCCACAAGACGGCTTCATTTACCCGGGGAGAAAATGGGAGAGGGGGATAGTTTACTCCAGTTTTTCAGGTAATTATTTGTACTATATCGCTAAAGCAGCAATAGCCATAGCAGTTTGGTGAAAAAAAAATTAAAAAAAAAAACCGTCTGAATGTTATGTCTTGCTTTCTTCATACACCAGACAAGGACCTTGTTAAGAGACAGATTAGCTAGCTTTGGACAAGACCAGTCTAAGTAAATGTAAACCCAAGTTGTATTAAAAAAAAAATAACTTGATCTTTAGATTAAAAAAAACTCGCTTCAGCAAACAAAGACATTCAACCCATCCACGATATTGTATACCCAGAAGTTATCTACAAACAAGCTCAAACTCAATAACTTTTCATCTACAATGTTAATTTCATATATTAAGAAAAAAATTATTCCCATTTTAAATAGAGTGGTCATGTAGTGAAAACGCAAAAAAGCATATCATCTAAATCGCATGTTTTGTTTCAAATTATATTTGAACATGTGACCAGTGTCTTAGTAAATCATAAGTTAGGTTTTCCCACAACATTGGCTGCCTAGAAGCGTTTCTAATAATTCAATAAATTCAAACTCAATAATTCTAAACAGTTTTACACCTGTGCAGCTGTTTTAGATACTATTCAAATTTTGAATGAAGTGAATACACACCAATGTAAAGCCAAAGGCTTGCAATATAAGTATAAAACTAAAAGTCACAAGGCTTTTTTAAACTTTTTAATTTATGAACCATGTCACTATGCTCTACTTAAAATCAAAATTAGGTTTAAACACAACATGGCACACCACAAACGTTTGAACTGGGAGAAAATTAACCAAAAAAAATAACAACTTTGGTTTGAATTAAATTTATGTGCACGTATCAGCTCTCTGTTTAATATCTTTAAAAAAAACTTGCTACTCTAATGAGCATTTATTTAAAAATCATAATGTCAACAAATAGAAAGAAGCGGATGTGACCAGTTAATCAACTTGTATGGATAGGTTAGCTGATAACGTTACAAGAATAATAAGCATCCTTTTTTCATTGGTTTTTTTTTTCTTCTTTTTTTACTCTAGAACACTTTTCAGCACACCAGGCTGCGTTCTGCATTGTACCTACAGTAGATCACAATAGAACCACGTAATCTTCCTACAGTAGATGACAATAGAACCGCGTAATCTACCTACAGTAGATCACAATACAACCGCGTAATCTACCTACAGTAGATCACAATACAACCGCGTAATCTACCTACAGTAGATGACAATAGAACCACGCAATTATGTCTTGGTGAAGAGATGAACCAAAGAGAAGTGCGTGAAGAAAAGCGCTTGGATTTCGTAGTTTTATGTTGTTTTTTTTTTTGTTTTGTTTTTTCAATCTTTACTTCACTTAAAAGTGAAAGAATGTTCTCCGCAGGACATCGTACACAATTGAAAAGTCTTCCTATTCTGCACAGTTTTCAGCTGTGGAATAAATGACTCTTGACGATGATAAACATTTGTTATTGTTATTCTTCGTAGGTGTCAATCTTGCTACTCTGATCATTTGAAAAGCGAATCCTGAATAAAGTCTTTTTAAATCTTGCCTCAAGATTGAGCTATTTAATGATATATCTGAATTTTCATCTCTTTCCTTAACAACTTATTGAACTCCACAGTCATCAAATTCTTTCAGAACCTTTTCCAATCCTGTTATTGATAAAGGTGAAGAGACTACGATATATAAACATACCACTATAGCTTACAGTTGTCGAAAAGTAACTTCACCTTATCTTGTTCATCTCAAATTTTAAGCAAATCTTGATCACAAAATAAAGAAACGATTAGAGATGAATAAGAAAATAAACACAAATTGCACAACCCCTACCTATATGAAACTTATTTTTGATAATATTTATCATGTTAGTGCATGTACAAATAACAGAAAATTCGCTAGTTCTTTCGTTTTTGTTTATGTGAACCTACAAGAAACATTTAGAAAGACCATGGAGAAAGAGCAGAGTCAGCTGTTTTCAAGGGTTTTATTTTGATCTCAGGAACGTTTCGTCTTTTTAAGCATGTACAAGTTCTGTATCAAATGTACAAGTCCTGTATCAAATGTGAAGTTCTCTTCGAATTGATGCTTCGATGTTTTCAATGCAGCTTGTTTTTTTTTTCTTTCCTTTCACTTATTGTTTTATTATCTTTTTTAACTTACTATTTTTTTTTAAAACTGAAACGACGCTCTTCCTTCGTTACCACCCGCTTTTTTTTAAATTTTTCAATACCGCACGTCTAACCTGTACATGTAGAAACGTTTTTCTTAACAATATATATTAATATATATTAACGAAATATTATAGAATGATGCTTTTTACCTTTCCACCAACGCCTTTTAATATAATTTCTTTGTCGTGATTTGTTTGATTTGTTGCTTTGCTGCCCTTTCTAAAACAGATTGTGACATAACAAGTTTTCCCTGTCTTTAAAAAAAAAGGATCAGTATATTTTGATCGGAGTAGGTAAAGTGAGGTATGGAGTTTATCTATTTTCTGCTGAATGTTTCAAACACAAGGTCCACGGGGAACCAGGCCAAGCGGTTTAAGAAATGACCGCCGCTGCTCACTCTTTGAACCCAATCTACTTTCTGCCGCCCAAGGGAGTTGATCATAAAGGGAGGCAATCTCACAACGTTATAAAAACTGTGAGATAAATTGCTTCCCTTTTCCTCATTGAAATCTCTAGAGAAAAGGCAGAAAGGCCAATGATATCCCCCCCGCCCCCTTTACCCCCTGTGATCTATTATGCTCGAATTTAACGTTAATGATAGACTTGCTGTTATTCAAGTATACATCTGACTATTAGAAAGAAAGCACAAACGAAGTGAACGAAGCAAAAAAAGGGAGAAGACTCGTTAGATGTATATAATAATGTTAAAGAGCTATAAAACCGTAGGAATAAACCTATCTGATTTTGATTTTTGTTCTTTTTGTTTTTTGTTTTTCGAAAGAGGTAGAGATTCGTAAAGCCGGATCTCGTGACAACTGCAAAGAGCCTGAAGCTTAAAATGTTGGGTTTTTATTTTATTTTATTAGAGAATTATACCAAATCTCGTAATAGCTGGTATTATGTAGGTTGCGCGGCAACGCTTTGCCTTTTGATAGATTAGTATTTTGCATGACGGAGTTAGATAGCCAGGGTTTTTTCTGTCTTGCCAGACTTCGACGCTATATTGCTATACTGTTTGGTCATGGTAATGGAAGTTTTTTTTGTTGTTGTTGTTGTTAAAAAAAACGGTAAAAAAAACAAAATATCTTTAGAAAATGAAGCAGAGTTGCGTTCGTACACAAGAATTTGGGGACGATAAAGAAAATTGAAAAGAAAAATTGTAAAGAATGTTTTTTTTTTTGTTTGTTTTGTTTGTTTTTTTGGGGGGTATTTTTTGCTTCCTCTCTTTAAGTGTTTTTGTTTTTTTGTTTTTTAGAACAGCTTTTCATATGTTAGAAATTATGATTTTATCAAGCTGGCGACTACGAAGGTTTAAAAAATCGCAACGTACTATAATGGTCCGCGCCTTTCTATTAGGCTCAGATCTCTCGCTCATCCCCAGTGATACACGTGGCAGTGCGAGGGGGGCGGAGGGGGGGGGGAGAGAGAGAGAGAGAGAGGAACCGAGAGAGAGAGAGAGGAACACAGAGAGAGAGAGGAATAGAGAGAGCGACACAGAGAGAGAGAGAAGAACAGAAAGAGACAGAGAGGAACAGAGAGAGAAAGAGAGAGACAGGAACACAGAGAGAGAGAGGAATAGAGAGAGCGACAGAGAGAGAGAGAAGAACAGAAAGAGACAGAGAGGAACAGAGAGAGAAAGAGAGAGAGGAACAGAGAGAGAGAAAGAGAGAGAGGAACAGAGAGAGAGAAAGAGAGAGAGATGAACAGAGAGAGAGAGAGAGAGAGAGAGAGAGAGGAACAAAGACAGAGAGAGAGGAACAGAGAGAGAGAGGCAGAGAGAGAGAGAGAGGAACAGAGAGAGAGAAAGAGAGAGAGAGAGAGGAACAGAGAGAGAAGGAGAGAGAGAGAGGAACAGAGAGAGAGAAAGAGAGAGAGGAGCAGAGAGAGAGATGAACAGAGAAAGAGAAAGAGAGAGAGAGAGAGAGAGAGAGAGAGAGAGAGGAACAGAGAGAGAGAAAGAGAGAAGGAACAGAGATAGAGAGAGAGAGGAACAGAGAGCGAGAGAGAAAAAGAGAGAGAGAGAGAGAGAGAGAGGGGAACAGAGGAACAGAGAGAGAGAAAGAGAGAGAGAGAGAGGAACAGGGAGAGAGAAGGATAAGAACAGAGAGAGAAAAGGGAAAAAGAGTGTGGGAGACAGAGAAAGATAAAGTAATGTCACTATAAACTAGCATAGACTAAAAATAATCTCAGAATGTATCGTTAGTATTATAGGTCGATTTGGTGTGTCCAAAAAAATAGAGATTTTGACTTCTAGCGTGACGACTAGCTCCGTGAACCTCTGTTACTGTCAGAAATATAGTCGAGTTCTTCATTTCCTGTCAGCAGAGACCCGGATGTGTCCTGCTTCCGGCCATTGAAGTCACGGGAACAAAACCGGAAGACGTAGCCTCAGATATGTCTGGGAAGTAAGACTATTAGATGTACAAGTGTCGTTTCCATGACCGTGGAAAATAATTCTAGAATTCTCTCCAGAACATGCATCGTTAAAACACTCGTGCATCTAGAATTAGAGGAGATGTCATGATTCTAGAAAAACTGGAAAAAAAAAAACTTTTTAAAAATTTGCTTTTAACTCTCTAACACAAAACCAAATTCAATCACCTGTAATGAAATGTATATTTGACGCATGTGTAATTAATGTGCTATTGTCTTAAAACTTTAACTCGTTTAGAGATTTCAGCATGCAGACTTCGTAATAGATTTGGATAAGTAGTTTAGATTCAATCCAAAACTACTGCTACTACTGCTACTGCGGCTGCTTCTTCTGCTGCTGCTGCTGCTCCTCCTCCTCCTCCTCCTTCTCCTCCTCCTACTACTACTACTACTACTACTACTACTACTACTACTACTACTACTACTACTACTACTACTACTACTACTACTACTACTACTACTACTACTACTACTACTACTACTACTGCTGCTGCTGCTGCTGCTGCTACTACTACTACTACTACTACTACTACTACTACTACTACTACTACTACTACTACTACTACTACTACTACTACTACTACTACTACTACTACTACTGCTGCTGCTGCTGCTGCTACTACTACTACTACTACTACTACTACTACTACTACAAGTAGTACTTCTTCTTCCTCTTCTTTTACTCTTAATGCAGCTTTGAACACTCCTAGAACAAACAATATTAACAATTATTTATTTTATTTCTATTTTTTAAACTCTACAACTATAACTTATCTGCCCATTCTTGTGACTGTGCCCTCAACTTCTTTAATTTTTCACGCCCCGACCATTTCCTCTCATTGAAGCATCTTCATTAGTTGTCTAAGATCGAGCATTCTCTACGCTTTAACTTTCACAAAAAAGTAAACAACTTATCAGAAGCATATATTGATGAACAAATGAATGAAAAGAAATCGAAAAAAAAAAAAAAGCATCGTCGAATCCCTGGTTTTCGACTCCAGCATCGGGAGTGTTGTCCACAGCTCCACTGCTTGCCCCTCTTAACGGCTTGAGGCGTCTTTTATCTTATGGGAGGGAAGGAACCGTCCGATTACGAATTCTCGACACGTCCTGCCTTTTAAAGTATTTTTTGTTGGTTTTGTTTTGTTTTTGTTCTTTAAGAATAATTTGGAAGTGGCGCTATAAAGATAAAAACTAAGTCTGTAGAGGAGAGCTCCTCACCAGGACTAGTCCCTCAGGAGATTTGTTCAGTTCTTTACATGGAATAACAAGTGGTGGTGGATGTGGAAGAGAGGGAGAGAGAGAGAGAGAGAGAGAGAGAGAGAGAGAGAGAGAGAGAGAGAGAGAGAGACAGAGAGACAGAGAGAGAGAGAGACAAACAGACAGACAGAGAGAGACACTGGGAAGCAGAAAAAGAGAGAGAGAGAGAGGGGGGGAGGAAGGGAGGGAGAGACAGACAGATAGACAGACAGTCAGGCAGAGGCAGAGTGAGAGACAGCAAAAGAAAGAGAGAGAGAGAGACAGAGAGAGAGAGAGAGAGAGAGAGAGAGAGAGAGAGAGAGAGAGAGAGAGAGAGAGAGAAACAGAGACAAATACAAAAAATTGAGGAAAAAGGGGAAAAGAATGTTAGAAAGAGGTAGAAAAAGAGTGAGTAACTCAGACAGGGAAAAAAATTATGTAGAGCGAAAAAAGGAAGAGATAAAAAAAAGGGAGAAGGCAAAAAGAGAACATAGGGAAAAATGAGAGAGAAAGAGAGACAGAGAGAGACAGAGGGAAAGAGAAGAAGAAGAGGAAGAAGAAGAAGAAGAAGAAGAAGAAGAAGAAGAAGAAGAAGAAGAAGAAGAAGAAGAAGAAGAAGAAGAAGAAGAAGAAGAAGAAGAAGAAGAAGAAGAAGAAGAAGAAGAAGACGAAGAAGAAGACGAAGAAGAAGAAGAAGAAGAAGAAGAAGAAGAAGAAGAAGAAGAAGAAGAAGAAGAAGAAGAAGAAGAAGAAGAAGAAGAAGAAGAAGAAGAAGAAGAAGAAGAAGAAGAAGAAGAAGAAGAAGAAGAAGAAGAAGAAGAAGAAGAAGAAGAAGAAGAAGAAGAAGAAGAAGAAGAAGAAGAAGAAGAAGATAAGAGGCTGAGTGAAATAGAAACTGACGGACCGGATAAAAGATTGATGAATAAATAAAGAAAGCAATGATGCACTCAGACCCATAACTCTAGACCGCAGTGAAGATTGGAAGATGTTACCGAGCTATGAGATGGATGGAGAGATCAGGAAAGGAAAGAACGATTTGCGTCATTGTTAGGGTTTAACGACCTTTGGAAGATTTCGAGTTATCTAATCTAAAAAGCCAGCCTTGATAAATTTCCAATAATATTAATTTCAAAATTCCTGTTCTTGATCAAAACTCACGATGTATAAACATTATCCAAAATAATACAAAAAAAAAAAAAAAAAAAAAAAAAAACAATAAAAAAAGCAAAATTTAATTTTCTAGTGTATCTGAACACTCCCTCCCCCCACCCCCTCTTTTTCCGCCCGCAAAAAAAATAAATAAAAAAATAATAACAATAAATTAAGATGGGGTGAGCTACTTTTCCAGAATCAGCAGTGGTTTAATACTCGAGATGTTGAGAGTTATTTCTGTGAGTGTGATATTTCTGCAGAGAGTTTCAAGCTGAATCCACGGAGAGCTCTTCAGAGTCGCGCCTTTTTTTTTTCTCAGATCTATTCGGATATCATCAGAGCTACAGTAATTATTGCTATCTTGCGAAAGTGTTGAGCCTAGCTAAAAAAAAAGTTTTTCTCTCTCTCAGACAAAAGACGGTTAATCAAGAAAACTTCTTAAATGTAATATAAATTCATTTTGAGAGGAGGAAAGAGGAGGAAGGGAGGGGTGAGTATTAAGACCATTCATGTATATCACTCTACTTTGTAAGTCGATACAGAACCACTAGTTTTGCGTCCAAAAGTTTTTCTCCTTCTTCTTTCTCCATTTTCTTGTTGTTCTTGTTCTTGTTACTCGTATTCTTCCTCTTCTTCTTCTTCTTTCTTCATTTTCTTGTTGTTCTTGTTCTTGTTACTCGTATTCTTCCTCTTCTTCTTCTTCTTCTTCTTCTTCTTCTTCTTCTTCTTCTTCTTCTTCTTCTTCTTCTTCTTCTTCTTCTTCTTCTTCTTCTTCTTCTTCTTCTTCTTCTTCTTCTTCTTCTTCTTCTTCTTCTTCTTCTTCTTCTTCTTCTTCTTCTTCTTCTTCTTCTTCTTCTTCTTCTTCTTCTTCTTCTTCTTCTTCTTCTTCTTCTTCTTCTTCTTCTTCTTCTTCTTCTTCTTCTTCTTCTTCTTCTTCTTCTTCTTGTTCTTCTTCTTCTTCTTCTTCTTCTTCTTCTTCTTCTTCTTCTTCTTCTTCTTCTTCTTCTTCTTCTTCTTCTTCTTCTTCTTCTTCTTCTTCTTCTTCTTCTTATTCTTCATTTTTGTTCTTGTTACTCTTCTTCTTCTTCTTTTTTTTTTTTTTCTTGTTATTCTTCATTTTTGTTCTTGTTATTCTTCTTCTTCTTCTTCTTCTTCTTCTTCTTCTTCTTCTTCTTCTTCTTCTTCTTCTTCTTCTTCTTCTTCTTCTTCTTCTTCTTCTTCTTCTTCTTCTTCTTCTTCTTCTTCTTCTTCTTCTTCTTCTTCTTCTTCTTCTTCTTCTTCTTCTTCTTCTTCTTCTTCTTCTTCTTCTTCTTCTTCTTCTTCTTCTTCTTCTTCTTGCTCTTCTTCTACTCGCCCTCCTCCACCTCCTCCTTTTAATTCTGTCTTAAAATTTAAAACATAAAGACGAATTAGTGTCATGAAACGGAAACTACATTTTTAGATACAAAAAAAAACAAACAAACAAAAAAGCCCACAACTTGAAAGGTGGCAAACACCATCAGAATAAGAAACACTATAATCTCACTATATACCTCTAAAGAAGGAGTAACAAATCTTTCGAAGTCAGCAGCGAGCTCATGTGTTGTAAACCTTTGTGAGACTTCATGTTTTAGTTAGAGAAGCGAATATTTTTTTACATACCAAATCTCCAGATTTGCAAATATTGAGGCTCAAGGCCAAGCCCAACTTACACGCACACTTCTTGCTCATAAATTTATCCTTAAAAAGATAAAAACTTCAATTTGTTTCATGAATTATTGCCGCTAACGCCTCACCCCTTAGGTTTTGTGTACGCGCGTGCGTTTGTGTGTATGTGTGTGTGTTTATTAGATTTTCAGATATTGATGAAGCTGCTTAAGGCCTTAATGTCGTCAGCCAAGTTAATAAAATGAACCTTAAAGAAAAGAGATGTTACGCATTTTGTTTTGTCTTAGCCCGTGCGGCAGGTCGTAAACATGAAAGGAAATTTTTCCCATTTTTCTTAAAACTTGTTCTGAAAATCTTTTTCGTGATACGCGGACTACACATCTGCTCCTCTTACATCCACAGTGTCCAATCGTCTTCATGTCATAGATAATTGAGACACATCTTGATGGCTCTTTAGATCAGTTTTACTCGCCAGAATTTCCAGAAAGCACATAAATGTTGACGGCGATTTTCTGTCAAGTCAGATATGGAACCAATGAAATTCTGTTGGAACCAGTCACATGATTGAGTTAAAAATAGGTGTTTGCTGGGTTTCTTGAAAGTTTTCATTCCCTTCTTTGTGCACCAGCCTTACTATAAGTTTTATATTGCAAGTCTAGATCAAAAGAAATCTCAACGCATACTTTGTTGCGGGCATTGAAATTCTGTTTGAGCAGTAAATTAAAGCACCCATTATCAAATTGGACTAGTAACATATTCAAGCATATGAGAGAGAGAGAGAGAGAGAGAGAGAGAGAGAGAGAGAAAGAGGGGAGGACTCAATAAGAATTAGGCGCCCCTTTATGATGAATCCCTTACTCCGATGACGAAATCTGTAAATTTATATGACTGAGTGGTTTTAATTAAGAAAATAGTTCTATTTTTCATAATTTTGTTTTCACCTTCCGGAGGGATTAGTCTAAAAGGAAATCAACGGACAGGTCTAAATTCTGCCCCAAAAAGGTTAGCTGATTTTATGAATTCCCAATCAGTTCATACATACTTTCAGTCGCTCACTATGATCTTGACTTACTTGACTTAGGGCCTTCCGCGTCTCAGTCGTCCGACGGGGGCGCTTCGGCAGCTTTTCGGATTCCCGTCGACAGTTCTCTCCATTGCTGTCTGCTCCGGGCGATGCATCTTAGGTGTTCGAGGTCTTCCCTAGTTGTGAGTTGTAGTGTGTTTTCTTGTAGTCTTGATAGGTCTTTGTTGAGGACGACTGGTAGTGTTGTTAAAGGGCGGCCCCGAAACTTTTTTCCGTGTGTGGCGAAATAGCTGTTCATTGATTTATTAGCAGGTATTTCAATATTTCTTCTAAGTATGTGCCCGAAAAGGCGCCACCTGTTCTCAAGTATATAAATAGAAAGGGGGTGTTCCTCGCACTTGTTGTAAAGAGATGAATTTGTGATTTTAACGTTAAAATCACAAATTCATCTCTTTACTATGATCTAGATACAAGTAAATTAGCAGCTATGTATCCTGGAAGGTTAGCTGATTTTATGAATTCCCAATCAGTTCATACATACTTTCAGTCGCTCACTATGATCTAGATACAAGTAAATTAGTAGCTATGTATCCTGGAAGGTTAGCTGATTTTATGAATTCCCAATCAGTTCATACATACTTTCAGTCGCTCACTATGATCTAGATACAAGTAAATTAGCAGCTATGTATCCTGGAAGGTTAGCTGATTTTATGAATTCCCAATCAGTTCATACATACTTTCAGTCGCTCACTATGATCTAGATACAAGCAAATTAGTAGCTATGTATCCTGGAAGGTTAGCTGATTTTATGAATTCCCAATCAGTTCATACATACTTTCAGTCGCTCACTATGATCTAGATACAAGTAAATTAGTAGCGATGTATCCTGGAAGGCAGTGCAGATATAAACACTGTTTGTACAGTCTCTATTTGAAAATCAAAATTTGGGAAGGATATTCAAATGAGTCGAACAGTACAGGACTAGCTGATATTTTAGTATTTATTCTTCCCGATTTGACCCCAAAAACTATAAAAGCTGTTTTCGTTTACTGCAAGATCAACCAAAAAATTGAAGAAAAATTACGCCAAGACCGAAAGACGCGTGGGAAATTTCCGTATACAAAAAAAAAATAAAAACAAGGGAAAAAGAAAAGAAAACAATTGACCTCATGTTAAAAAAAAAAAAAAAAAACAGAAAGAAAGAATTCAAGAAACACAAATACCGAAACGAAAGGGGAAAAAAAATGATGGAGACCTCTAGTATAGGAGGAGAAACTTTCCACAGCCCCCCCCCCCCCACCTCCTTCACGCGCTCAGAGCAAACCTAATAAGAACGATCAACTCGTGTTTGTTTACCGATCGCTTTTGTTTGCCCCAGGCCCGGCCCCAGCCGTCCTGTTCTGAATTCCAAGCACGTATTAGCGTGTTCAGCCACGCAAATGAATTCCTGCTTCTTTTTTCCCATCCTTTTTTTTTTTCTTGTTTTCTTGAAGGAAATCTGAAAGTAATTGTCCTGCAGCTGCCTCAGCAGTGTCCTAACACGGGCTGGGTTTGTACTTTCAGAAATTGGATAATGGTCTCTTCTTCAAGTCGCACAGTAGAAATAATTTGATTATCATAACGGGTTATGAATTATACAATAAAGTCAGGAGAACCTGGCCAGTTGTCCGATTAAATCATTTCTTTGTTCGAAAATTGGAGCGAGTTTTAGGACCTTTAGGTGGTATTTTTTTGTTTTGTTTATTGAGAGATGAATCGAACATATTTCCTCTCAAATTTGAATATCATAGTTTCTCTTCTCAAGTTAAGTTCAGTCAAACCGCAGAGCATTCCTTGCATGGGGGCTTCATCTAACTCTTTTTGAGTGAGAACCACCTTGAGAAAGAAAGAAAATCAACGCAGGCTATAATTTTTGTTGTTTTGTTTTTCAACCTAAATGCGTTGACTGCGAGGCTTCTTAAAATACATAAAACTTTTTTTTGTCCAGGCCTGCACGCTGAATTATAAGTGCGTTCTGAGTACAATTATGTCTTAACTATGCCCAAATGTTAAAAGAAATAGATCACTGTAGTTCGGAGATGAAAAAGTTAGTTAAATTCGGTGACTTGTCCTGGATGTATATTAGAAAGCCTTTGTGGACTGCCATTAATTGACTGCCAGGCTGTTTTATTTCCAGCATTGCCACTTAACACTATGCACCGAATGGGTTATTATTTCATGTATTCTTTTAACTTTGATCTATGAAACAAAATCTTCCTGGCAATAAAAGCTTCAATGGTTTCGATTCATTTTCAACCAAAACAAGATGTTGATGATGACGGAATTTGGCATCAGTGTAAAGTTCAATAAAAAGTCTTCTGCTCCAATTAAAAAAAAACATTTATTAAATTAACATTGAAAAATATAAACAGATTCTTGAAAGACTGCAAACTTAGACTGAGGATGACAGAAGAAAGTTTATTGATAAAAACAAACGTATTTGGATTTGAATATATTAAAACTGTTCCAGGAAACAAAAATGGAAACCTAACCAGAATTAATTGCTTAATGCATTCTATGAGTCGATTAGGATTTTTTTGTGGACGCGACCTTTGACTTCCACGTGAACGTTAACAAAAGTAATTAGTAAAGCTGAAACGATTAGAATGGCAACGGCATTTTTCTCCCTCTTTGCGACATTTTTTTTTTATTTGTGACAGGGAAAAAAATTATTACCAATGCAAGTCGCGAATCTTTAAACTCTTAGATGAAAATCGGTCTGCATAGTTTCACAAAATTGATTTTTCTCGAATTGTTTTACAAACTCTTTTATGCGCACACAGGCCAGGCATTAAATTTAAAATTACATGTGAAAGTTATGACCCTGTGTGTGAAAAAAGGTGAATAAAAATATCAGAACTCCACATCGTTAAACATAGACATGCAAACAAAAAAGTATTTTTAAATATCTCTTTTTTTTTTGTTTTTTTTGTGAAGTGTGAAGAACTAATAGAAGCTGAGAATGAATGTGTTTGGAGAAAAATGCCCCAGCAAGCACCAGTATGAATCCCTGGCCAAATAACAGCGCAGTCTCTTTCTGTTTGTGCCCAGCACTTTTCTGATTTTAGCATCTGATGTCGAATAAAGGGTATTCAGAATAAAAAAAGGAATGCATCAAAATATGATAAATAGAAAGAAAAAGAGGAAGAAGTAGATGTGAAAAACTACAGAAAATACGAGGATTTTTGCGCGAAGGAGACCGAATTTCATATAAAACTTTCACCGATACAACCCCGCTCTCAACAAACTACCAAGACTACCGTCTACCATTACCTCGTGCTGTTATTATAATCATCCAAGACACTAAAGCAACCAACCTTAATCACGGATCTAACATTGCTCTGGGTGGCAGCCAGGAATCTACATCTGGACGTCGATGCTACAACCAAGTGAAGCAAATTAGAGATACCTCAACAAATAGATAAAGAACAATCTTGTAACACACTTAATGATTAACTCAATAATTATTTGTATATTGTATTAAATCCCAGCCCCTAGTAGACATTCTCCGCTCGATTTAGCAAATCAAAACTCTATGGAAGCAGTGTAGCGCAGACAGCATGAGACCCCAAGCTCACACACATTCCCTGGCTGAGTGAAGAGCAACAAACCCGTACTGAGCGGCGTGTCCAGACGTAGAGCAAACCAGGCCGTTTTCCTCACGTCTGCTACCTGGTCCCGGTGTTTGCTGAGGTCCCTTGTGACACCACTCAGCTTTTAATGGATCGCGTGTCTGGCATGGAGGCGACCTGGCCCACGCATCTCCTCTTGACCAGGACCACTGGTTGGGACGTGGGACGCTCAGACAGCCGGATATTGCTTCTTCAAACGGCTTAGTCAAACACTGCAGAGGAAAACATGAGGATATAAATAAAACTGCAAATTACCTTTTAAGTGAGAATTATAAAAGCCAGAGTTTTAGGTAGTGCTCAGCAGTGGTTAGGTTAAGGCTCTACGTGAAAATGGCCCAAAAAATATTTGCCATGTGGGGTTAGAGCCATCGATTTATAGATGCTTCGCAACCCATCGCCTTGTCACTCAAAGAGAACATAGCTTACAAGTTATCTTCACGAACTATGTACGTTTTTCAAATAAATGATTCCCCATTAGAGAAGGCACGAACCATAAGCTAGCAGACAGTATAATGAAACCTGAATCTAGAAGATAGCACCGCTTCACAATTTCTCTCCACCACCGAGCTAGACACATTTTAGATTCTTGTTCTGAAACCTGCTATAAAGCTACCCTAAGGACGACCATCATAAAGTACGTAATATTTTGTTGAAACTTAGATGTAACTGTTTATTTAGTTTGCGCAATGATAACGTATGTAAAAGAATTTAAACCTTTTTTTTTATAGATAGATGAAAACGGTATATCTTTTCATTTTTCTGGGCTATAACAATATTTCACATCATTTTTTAATTGAAAAATTTTGATGTGTTTCCAAATAATAATATAATAACAGCCTTAATTACCAACATCCCTTCAATTTTTTTCTGTAATAAAATACTTATTCGTGACTTAATCTTAAGGGAAATTTTGATTTCTTTCTACACTATCTACTTCAAAACCGCTCCATGTACAACAATGAAGTTTGCTAAATTGTGATCTGCCAATACCATTCTTCAATGAAGCCGATAGAAACTGGAGGAAAGTTATTAATTCAGACTATAAAATGGTCTCGATATTTCATTGCATGTTGATGCAATAGACCCGTCGCTGAGTGTACCATCGTTAGGGGAAGGACCAACCATGAGGTTGCTAGCTAACCCAGTATATCAAGCACTATGTCTCAGTATCAGCAATGTTGTCCATGAATCCAGACTTCACGGCATGTAGCTCGAGACCTAACACCAAACGTTAACTTTAAAATTCTTTCTTTCATATTGTGTACAAAGAGAAAGTTAACTTCATCCTTTAATTAATAACCTGAAAAGAAATTAAAGGGTGTGAGCTTTTCTTCTAACCATAATGGGGTTTTTTGTTGCTGTTTTGTTGAATTTTTTCTTTTTTGTCTTTTTTTGAAAACACCATCTTTTCGGATTATATTCAACAACTACTTCCGCAACAATGCATGCCAGGAAGTTTTTGAACGAACAAAATCACGCTAAATATTTTCCAACCTTCAGAGTTAATCCCAATCATTTTTAACGAATTCTGAACGAAGTAAACACAGAACATTATCATCTCTAAAGCTTGCAATAAAAGTGCTTTCCAATTTAAACATCAGTTGTTGTTTTTTTAACTTATAAACATAAAAAAAAAACTATTTTTCTTTTGATTTCAATAGACAACAATTTTTCATCACGATATTGTATCTGCAAGGAATCACAAGAGCACCACAATCATAATCACGGTATCAGTGAAGTTATAAATCAATAAAGGATGATTAAAAATGACCCACAGGTTTGGTTTGGTTAATTCTTGCTTTTTTGTTTTTTTGTTTCAGATCGCTGCTCTATTTATATCAAAAGAAGAATGATCTCCTGACTACTTGTGGGAGCAGGGCTGAGATCTCTCATTGCGATGCAGATCTTAAAGCTCTTAATGAAACGGATGTGGGGAAGATGTGAACTTTGATTTTCTTAGAAACAGATGTCTTTCGCGCTTGTTCAATTGAACGAGAAACATGCTGGGTTTTTTTTATAATTAGTTGGTTCTTATTTATATTTTTTTCGATACTTCTTAATAGGTTAATTTATAATCGTTAGATTGTTAAAGATCGTTTTTCATTAAAAAAAAAAAATTCAGAAAAGAATAATTTAAAAAAAAAAATTGAAAATGAAACTGAATTGAAACGATGGAAATATATTAAATAAACAAACATATATGAAAAAAAGTAGGCTTAGAAATAACAAAGAATGCCAATTAGCAGTAGTAGTAGTAGTAGTAGTAGTAGTAGTAGTAGTAGTAGTAGTAGTAGTAGTAGTAGTAGTAGTAGTAGTAGTAGTAGTAGTAGTAGTAGTAGTAGCAGTAGTAGTAGAAGCAGTAGTAGTAGTAGCAGTAATAGTAGTAGTAGTAGAAGCAGTAGTAGTAGTAGTAGTAGTAATAGTAGTAGTAGTAGTAGTAGTAGTAGTAGTAGTAGTAGTAGTAGTAGTAGTAGTAGTAGTAGTAGTAGTAGTAGTAGTAGTAGTAGTAGTAGTAGTAGTAGTAGTAATAGGTACTAGTAGAAGTAGTAGTAGTTGTAATAGTAGTAGTAGTAGAAGCAGTAGTAGTAGCAATAGTTGTAGTAGCAGTAGTAGTAGCAATAGTAGTAATTGTAGTAGTAGTAGTAGTAGTAGTAGTAGTAGTAGTAGTAGTAGTAGTAGTAGTAGTAGTAGTAGGAGTAGTAGTAGCAGTAGTAATATAACTAGTAATAGTAGTAGTAGTAGTAGTAGTAGTAGCAGTAGTAGTAGTAGTAGTAGTAGTAGTAGTAGTAGTAGTAGTATTTGTAATAGTAGTTGTTGTTGTTGTTGTTGTTGTTTTGTTGTTGTAGAATTCCACTCTATTCTGAAAACAGAGGTAGATCGCTAAAAATCTTTAAGACATTCAGGTTGACCGCTAGAGAGGCTGTTTTACCGTTAAAATATATATATATATATATATATATATATATATATATATATATATATATATATATATATATATATAGATAGATATATCTTTTCTCTTTTTATGGTAACCTTGACCTCTCAGCACTCTTAAACTTTTCCAAGAAAATGCGATCTTCTCGATAATGTTGAATCTGATAGCATTGTGTCCGGAGCTCGAAAAAATATTGACGGAAATTGAGACCCTTTTAAGACCGTAAAAAATTATTTTCCCTCTTTCGCAACGGAGGGTAATTTACGACCAGACTGGAAAAAATACTTTCAGTTTGCATGTACGGAATCCTTTCTGTTAATTATGAGTAAAGCTCTGTTTTTACGAAGAGGACTGACATGTGTCCTGAGAATGTGTGGCGTGATTGATTTGTAGGCGGGAATTTAATATAATAACCAGGGCAAAAATCTGTTTTTGTTAGAAAAGTGGATGGACAGACAGTAACATGACAGCACCTTCGCAAATTCTGCAATATTTAAAAAATTGTTGATATAAATCAAAGCAGAGTTGTACACAGCCAGATAACTGAATTATTTTTGGGCGTGGGGGTAAAAGTGGATAACATCTTCAAAAAAAAATGTTTATTTTGATTAATTGCTGTTTTGTTTAAAAAAAAAATTAGATTCAATGTTAAACAAAAACTGGTTACTTCGTTAAATTGAAGAATGCCTTTTTTAAAAATAGCAGCAAGCGGATTGAAAAAAAAAAAGGAAAAAAGAAAACTATGTAGGCAAAGGTTCAAACAAAAGAAAGTTGACCTTTGTAAGATGAAACACTTTAAATTGTGATTTTTTTAACAGTAGACAACATAGCAGAGTGTTCAATTATTCTTTGTAATGTAGGGAATTAAGACAGCCACGAAGTAGATCTGATTGCTTTTACTTTACATCTTAAGAAAAACGTTACAGTCATTTCGTGGTGGTGTTGGCACAAAATGGAAACATAACTATACCGTTACAGTTCCCGTTGAAATATGATAGACAATGCAATACAATAATACTCTTTTGGCCACACATAATCCGTTTTACGTCATACCTCCACGATCATCCTTTTCAAACTTTGTTTTTGATGGATGGAGAGAATACATTTCTATTAGATTGAAGACATAGCCAAGATCTGATTCATTGGACTTGCTGTTTATGTATGTTCCTGAAAAGTGAGGAGGTTTTCATAATTACTTGAGGTGTTCTAAATTTGCCTAGAAATTCCATTGCGTGTCGCCGTCTCATCCGTCCATTTCTCGCTTCTTCTACCAATGGTTCGGATACCAACATAAACATACTTAGGAGACAAGAGCAGATCACCCATTCTTACACTCCAGTCTGGATAGTAAAGATACGGATATAGGCGGTTTGTGTACAGAGCTCTACATCTAGCCCAGATGTACACGGTGTGGTGAGTCACCAAAACATTCTATCATGTCCACAGCATCTAACGGAGTCGCTTGGTTGTGTTTATGTAAAGACCTTCCATAACAAACGAAACGAAAAATCTTAAAAACCGGAATTGAGCAGCATTTGTTTCTTTCGTTGTGTCCAGGGTAAACTTTAAAGAATCTGAAAGAGATAAATTTGTTCTTTTTTTTTCTCACCATTTTCGAAAATATTATGCCTCGACCCCCATTTTTCATTGCAATGTTCGATGAATGAAAGCTGTAACAAGTCAGTTTTCATGAGTAAGTTTAACAGTTCTCGTGAGTCGCCTCAACAGCTATCATGAGTCAGTTTAACAGCATTCAAGAGTCAATTTAACACTTATAATGAGCCAGCTTCACACCTATCATGAGTCAATTTAACACCTATAATGAATCAGTTTCACACCTATCATGAGTCAATTTAACACCTATAATGAGTCAATTTAACACTTATAATGAGTCAGTTTCACACCTATCATGAGTCAGTTTAACACTTATAATGAGCCAGTTTCATACCTATCATGAGTCAATTTAACACCTATAATGAGTCAGTTTCAAAGCTTTCCTGAGTCAATGATTCAGTTCAACATTTTTTTTCACTAAATCTTATCGCGACAAGCTGCATTTCCTGCATTAAGTTTGCGACACTCGCCAACCACGTTGTATCCGGGTTGCGTGGTTGTCATCTTACTCTAGGGATCGCTCTATGTTCTCTCGATCGATTTACCGGAGCTTCTCCTCCTAGATCGGTTTCACACCCTCTCTTTCAATCTCACTCCAGCTTTTCAAGAGGTCTTGCAAAAGTCTTTGTGATCTACTAGACGTGTCTCGAGTCTGTTTTCTCTATCTTTTTCTCAACAAGTTAAAGTTTGTCGCTTCTTTTTTTGCGATTTTTTTGGCTTCTGAAGTAGATACCTTGGTATTTCCAATGGAGTATCAAGTTAAATAAGGACTTCCATATGTCTTATCTTCTTTTTCTCGATTCTATAAGCTTCCAGTCATTTTCTTTCTTATCACATCTTTTTAAGTGTATTTTCTCAGAAGTTATAATGAAAATAATATGGTGGCGACTGATTGTTCCATATTAATGAAAAGTCCTAACACAACTCAGGTCACAGTGACCAGGAAATCTTACCATCGACTCAGATGAAGACCCTCCACCTAACTCAACACTTAACAGCGGTAGCTTAATATTTGGTGTAAGAAATGAGGCAAGAATTGAGAACAAAATTTCCCTGATAACTCAATACTGATCGGTTCAACAATCAAATTAACCATTTTTAGGCGATTCTTGCAACGAACGCAACTATCACTTTTATTCAATGATTGGTAGTTTTTTTTTTCTTTTTAATCTAACAAAAATTACAATGCTAAATAAAGCTTAATGGCTGTTAATCTAACAAAAATTACAATGCTAAATAAAACTTAATGGCTGTTAATCTAACAAAAATTACAATGCTAAATAAAGCTTAATGGCTGTTAATCTAACAAAAATTACAATGCTAAATAAAGCTTAATGGCTGTTAATCTAACAAAAATTACAATGCTAAATAAAGCTTAATGGCTGTTAATCTAACAAAAATTACAATGCTAAATAAAGCTTAATGGCTGTTAATCTAACAAAAATTACAATGCTAAATAAAGCTTAATGGCTGTTAATCTAACAAAAATTACAATGCTAAATAAAGCTTAATGGCTGTTAATCTAACAAAAATTACAATGCTAAATAAAGCTTAATGGCTGTTAATCTAACAAAAATTACAATGCTAAATAAAGCTTAATGGCTGTTAATCTAACAAAAATTACAATGCTAAATAAAGCTTAATGGCTGTTAATCTAACAAAAATTACAATGATAAATAAATAATAATTGAAGTTAATCTAACAAAAATTACAATGCTAAATAAAGCTTAATGGCTGTTAATCTAACAAAAATTACAATGCTAAATAAAGCTTAATGGCTGTTAATCTAACAAAAATTACAATGCTAAATAAAGCTTAATGGCTGTTAATCTAACAAAAATTACAATGCTAAATAAAGCTTAATGGCTGTTAATCTAACAAAAATTACAATGCTAAATAAAGCTTAATGGCTGTTAATCTAACAAAAATTACAATGCTAAATAAAGCTTAATGGCTGTTAATCTAACAAAAATTACAATGCTAAATAAAGCTTAATGGCTGTTAATCTAACAAAAATTACAATGCTAAATAAAGCTTAATGGCTGTTAATCTAACAAAAATTACAATGCTAAATAAAGCTTAATGGCTGTTAATCTAACAAAAATTACAATGCTAAATAAAGCTTAATGGCTGTTAATCTAACAAAAATTACAATGCTAAATAAAGCTTAATGGCTGTTAATGTCCTTATCGGTAGTTTGTTTCCCCGAACAGAAGAATATAACGAAACGAAACAAAACAGCTTTCAAAAAATTGGAAACAGCTTAAAAATTTATAAGATCTGCCAAGAAGCGAAGCGAGCAGCCGGTAACTCGATCCAGTTAAGTCGGTTTCATGTTTAGAGACAACCAACCTGTTGTTGATCATCCGGGTATTGTGGCGGCCTGGCGCGGCCAAGTCGTCTGCTATAGACAGAACAAACAACAGGACAACACAGCGGTTCTTCTGTTGCCATGGAACCCCTAGATTTCTCATTTGGTAAAAAAAAAAGTCTCTGACGTCGAACGAATTTAATGTTAAGTATCAGTTTTGCATCTCTAAAGGCTATTATGAGCCGCAATTTAAGTTTATAGAACACCAAAATATTATAAAGGCTAGACTGCCTTTACGCATCTATACGTTTTACGTCATCACCGTTGAAATAGCGGATTGGATAATATTAAAGAACTCTTTTTAGAACTTTAAATACATTGATATTATATTATACAGGGAACGAAAAGGCACTTTTGTTTTGAAGATCGTATTGAGTTACTAGGGACCAAGCAAAGTTAAATGATTCGTTTAGGTTCACATCCGCTGCCTGTCTTTAGAGCAGTCATTCAATAAGGCTTTCATAAGATCTTATTGTTGAACTACCACCGACCGAACTACAAGCCAGTGCTGTTAACAAAGGCTGAGAATAAAGCCATGAGATTTGATATCCTTGCACAACAAATGTCCTCAATGAAACTTAGATGGTGAGATAACTCCAGAGGAAACATATAGATACAGCTTCAGGTTGGTATGGCGTATTTCAATGCGTTGATCTCCTGCTGGTAAATACAAAGGAAAAGACTCATATCTTGTCTTTGAGGGCAAAGATGATATTTTTAGCCCCACAGGTGGTATGGGTCTTTCTAAGCGACTGATAAAAGTTCTTGCGTTGCTCACACAAGATGTAAACCGATTACGTGAAATCAAATCCATGGCGTGATAGAAACTAATGAAAAACAGGAGTTGCGTAGGATGGTTGTCAGTGGAGCTGATGCGGTTGCTTTGTAACAACTACAGGCCTACATTAATTTTTGTGTCCACAAGGGACGTTTTGTTACTGTGGATTTTGTTTTATAAATATTTCAGGTAAACATGATGCAGAAAAATGCATGTTCCTCGAAATAATATATAAATAGATAGCTACCTAAATGGTATAACTTTAGTTATTTAGTGGTATCGTAAAAGGGTAGCAGGACTGCAGGACATACGGAAAAACATTTGCATTGCTCTCTCTCTCTCTCTCTCTCTCTCTCTCTCTCTCTCTCTCTCTCTCTCTCGCTCTCTCGCTCTCTCTCTCTGTCTCTCTCTCGCTCTCTTTTTTCTCTCTCTCTGTGTCTTTCTCTCGCTCTCTCGCTCTCTCTCTCTCTCGCTCTCGCTCTCTCTCTCTCTCTCTCTCTCTCTCTCTCTCTCTCTCTCTCTCTCTCTCTCTCTCTCTCTCTCTCTCTTTATCTGTCTCTCATCAAGAATTTGCCTCCATATTCACATAGATCGAAAAAATAGCTCCACCCGGTCGAGATTGTATCATGCACCGCCATTCTGACCTTCGTCTTTCTTATAGAGATGATGGAAAGAAGAAATAAAAATTAAAAAAAAAAAATTAATACTTAAAATAAATAATACCTCTAACTTGAGATTCTGTAAATCGTTAATTTCCTATTTTCTCCACAATGATAGTCTCTTTTGACCTAGCATTGGGTATCACCTGGACACTGGTGGTCACAGAGTAAAGCAGTCGCCTTGATCAAGACGGCATCTGTCTAGTATCGGTTCGCCCTTAGCTAACTTTGTGTTTTCAAACCTATACGCACTGGTAAACGGACACTTGGATACTATAAAAAAAAAATATACGGAAACAGAGCGTTTATAGCAGATATTCAGTTTGATAAATGTAATCACTTTCTGGGAAGTAAAACACGTAATGCAGCAAGCCTTTTTTCGTCTATGTGAACGAATCTATGACTTCCCGTATTTTTACTAAATTTATAAAAAGATAATCAAAAGACGCGGTTTCACCTGCGAAATTCAACAGAGAAGAATATTAAGGAATGCTAGTTTTAGCAATATTTTTACATTTACCCACTCCCTCAGAGTTTGTCTTTCTCTCAGCTGAAAACACTTAATTCAACGACAGGCGACAAAACTAGACGAAAAACGTGTTGTCTCTTAAAGTACGTGTAGACTCTGATTAGCTTGTAACCGAAGTCAGTTTAACAATAAGTATTAGTCGAGTTAAGAACAGAAAACGAGCTGTATGATTTCTGATTTCCACTTTGATGAATAGAGTCCCTTTCTGGGGAATAAAACATGTTAGTCACTAACCATTTTCAATCTATATGAACGAATTTATGACTTGCCATATTTTTACTAATGGTATAAATTATGAGGAGAGAGAGAGAGAGAGATAGAAGATGATGAGCATCTCTCTCACATCACAAAAAGACCTGGAAACAATAAGAAAGATTGCAGAAAGAAGACAAGAATGGACTACCCTCACCGCAGACATAAAGAAGGCTGCCGAAGCTGCGAGGTCGGACGACACTCCTAGCGGAAGGCCTTAATAATAATAAATTATGATCGAGAAGTGGATTTCTCCTGCAAAATTGAACGAATAAAGATATTATTAAGTAATGCTAGTTCTTGGGTTACTCTCGCTGCTAAAAAACGGGTACATAATAAATTGGTTTGACCCAGGATCTAACTGTTTCTAATGGGAGTGGGCAGCGAGATTTTTTTCTTCCTATTACATTTCCACTGTTCAGTTCTTTAACCTAAACATACTGTTCGGCTTAACATGTGTTTTTATCAGTCTGGCCAGAATGTTATTGGGCTGTGATTCATTTAAAGACCCCGGTCTGCTCTTCAATAACCTCAGGGAATGGTTTCAGAAATTGTGTCTGGGAATGATAAACACGGCACTGGTAAAAGTTTAGCTTTGGGAAAAAAAAAACGCGGTGACTAATAAACAGACGGAGAGACAAACATTACGAAAGCAGTGAGAGGGACAAAGTTACGGGAATGGAATAGAAGGAATACAGAGAAACAGAAAGAAAGAGAGAGAGAGAGAGAGAGAGAGAGAGAGAGAGAGAGAGAGAGAGAGAGAGAGAGAGAGAGAGAGAGAGAGAGAGAGAGAGAGATTGGGATATAGAAGATGATGAGAAAGAGAGAGAACTATAATAAGAGTAGATAATTATAGAAATAAAACTGATTTTCTAAACATTCTTGGCTATAAGGAGCTTCGAGCCTTTTTACTTAGCAGGTGGCTGTAGATAAAGAGCGGTAACGTGTGTTGATTTTTGAAAGCAGGAAACGTTTGGTTGGTTCTTTTTTTTAATGCAAGCAATCAGAAAAGATCCCCTTTCTTGGGTTTCCTGATGGCACTCTAGTCAAAATTTAGAATTTTTCTTCCAAATAAAGAGTGCATTCTCTATTTCTAGAGTATTTAGCAATACAATTTTTTTTTTAATTTTCCATTTGATGGAGTTAAGTGTTATCAACACCAGATAACCGCTCATTATCTAGTTATCTGATTATTACATAATATTCTTTTTCTAATTATCAATAATTTCTTTTTGTAGAGCACTATTAAGGAATGCTGAAATAAGTATGAAGCAAAGATTGATAGATAGATAGATAGATAGATAGCTTGAAAGATAGGTACTTAAATATATTAATAGCTAACTAAAGAGAGAGAAAATGAAAGAGAGAGAGAGAGAGAGAGAGAGAGAGAGAGAGAGAGAGAGAGAGAGAGAGAGAGAGAGATGAAAAGTGTTTAAAGAGAGTCGTTGAGAAAGAAAAGAGTAACAGATAATAGACTTAACAGAAGAAATCTCATACCAATAGATATATGTTAAAGATATAAATAGAAAGGTAAGGAAATAGATAGATACGTTTAACAACTGGATTAAAACACAAAGATACCCCAAAAGCAATACATAGACTATTATATCATTCGATGGATTAAAAGGGAAACAAAGGCTCGAATGAGCATTTCCTAAATAGAAAGAAAGAGAGAGAAATATCAATAGAGAATTTTTCTTTTTTTTTTTTTTTTTAGAGTTTTAGTATGATTATCTCCTGTTACAAACCTTTATAAACCAAGGAGTAACCTTATCAGGAGAGGCGACTGCTATGTCAGACCCATGGTGATGATAAATTTAGCCTCCCCAAGGGCATTCACTCTAGATCGATCCTTATTGAATAGTCTGTACGCCAATTTTCAACAAATAAGCTATCATTATTTTATTGTTCCTGTTTTATTTTCTTTGTTTTTTTTGTGTGTTTTTTTTTTTCTATAATACAGAGAAAATGTTTGGAGTCATAAATGGGTGGCAAAAAGCTTAAGAAGAACAATAGAATCCAAGACTTGCAACAAAGAATTGT
>JAWDGP010004546.1:160000-192500 GCA_033675545.1 Elysia crispata | reverse complement strand
ATGCTGCCTGGGAATTTTGTTCTTCTGATTCCCTACAGAACACTCAGTAGAGCCATCAAGGCGAGTCCGCATCTCCTCCTCCGCTCTAACTAATCTTATATCTGAAATGAGCTTTCCATTCAATTAACCAGAATATGACAATCTGGCAGTACTAATTCTACCATTGTTCTGGGCAGCAAATCAAGGTGGACATTTCATTGACAACATAATTATTTATTCTGATATGATACTGGTATTTTTTTCAGGTCCATCTTGTCAGAATGGACCAACTTGTTTACGCGTTGAATCTTGTGCTGTGGAAGTGAAGCTTGCTCTCTAGTCCAGCAAGTGGAATGAACCTCAGCTAGATCCGGACACTTCGTCTCTTGATGGCAGATCTCTGGGCGGTACAGAGTCTAGATTAATGGGCCTCCTGGACTTCTACATTATTGACCACTTTCATTTTTTTCTAAACTTTAAAACTTTACTAGTTTGATATAAAAACGGAATGAAAAGGTTACCCGTTTATGCATAAAACACAAAAAGAATGTTATAATTTGAGAGGCAGGAAAAACCGTGGAAGAGTCAACTTGGTGATTACTGAGAAATATCAAATGTATTGATAATATAAACAAAAAAAAAAAAAAAAGAAACAAACAAACAAACAAAAAAACAGTAAAATTTCAAAGTTGAACATATGTTTTCATTTCTTCCATATTTTGAAACTAATTTGTTTTTTTTTTTAATGACAAAATGACTGAAAATGGCAGAGTTACATAATATTATCGTTTCAGCTCGCAGTATCAGTTTCTCGTTGATAATGAAACAGTAACAAGCTCTAAGTGAGACAATCACATTTCTGTCTTTGATAGCTTAAACCTCGGCAAGGAAGTAAACCTTTAAATATTCACTTTGAGAGAATGTCAGAAAGAACTTTTTAAAAAAGTTGGGAAGATTGAAATAACAGCTAGGATATTGACTACAGCTAAGAAGGAGATAGGTTGAGAGAGACTTGGAAAGAGGGAGAGAGAGAGAGAGAGAGAGAGAGAGAGAGAGAGAGAGAGAGAGAGAGAGAGAGAGAGAGAGAGAGAGAAAGAGAGAATGGGGAGGGGAGGCAAGGAGAGAGACTGAGAAAGAGGCAGACGGAGAGAGAGAGTGAAAGAGAGAGAGAGAGAGAGAGAGAGAATGAGTGTGTGACAGAGAGGATATCTTTTTCCTAAGTATTTATAACCATGCAAAAGCTCACTGAGTTCCAGAAAGTCATTTAATAATTCTGCGTTTTTCTTAAATCATTCATGTAAAAACTAATGACACAGACTAGATCTGCACCATCATCAATGAATGTCATAATTATTATTCTTCTAAACTGTATGTATCAGTTACAATAGACAGCAATTAGCAGTGTTGGTTACATCAATATTGATCATTCCTTTAAGTCTGTCGAGAGTGCTGCTAAATAAATGGCGTTTTTTCATAGATCAGTTCGTAGCTTTCACAAGCCAAAGTTTTTTTAGAAATTAAAAACACATGACGCCCTGACCATTCACACAAACTTTATTCTGCGTCAAATACAACGTCATTAACTCATGGCATAATTTAACATCCGAATACGGTTGTGTTTAGTACATGCAGGCAGAAAAAGCCACCCTCAACACCTCGCTTTTACAAAGGTGGACGTAGATAAAATCAAATGAATGATTTAATAATGTTGCAAACATTTCAGGTAAGGGTAAAGATAGAGTAAGTAGAAAGATCTATCATAAATAGATAAGGCAATATAGCAACCACCGATCTTGATCCAATACTGTAGAAACAAAGTTTAAAAAAAAATTATGTGAAGGATTTTGAGTATTCATACTGCCGACTCTTTTTAAATATATTGTATTGTCTTCATTTCTAATGAAATATCTTAAGAAATGACTTTATTTTCTTGTCTTTCCCTCCCCCCCCCCCACACACACACACACCCTCCGAATGTGTATCTGTACGTCTCTTTTGTTTTCTTTCTTCTTTTCTACCAAGTTCAGCTCAATTACTACAATTTTTTCCACCGGCGTCTAGAAAATTCCTCTTAAGCTAATTATAGTCTCAGACAGACTATTAGCCTTCACCCCGCCCAGGATTTTTTTTTTTATCTCGTCTCATTTCCCTTGTGGAAAAATAAAGCTGGAACCTGAGGTGGCACAAATCAATTCTAAACACAGACTTTACAATCCTCTTACTTAATGTCATCAAATTATTTAATTTAATCCTGAAATTCTACATAGATGCTCTCAAAACTGGATAACATAATTATTTTCTCTTTTGTATGAGTGGCGAAGTTACTACGTCTTTACAGTAACCAAAAATAAGTCGGATATAATTGTTTTGTCATAGGTTTTGAGGCATGTGCCCAGGGGAAGCCCCTTCTAACAGGATATGTTTAGCCACAGCCACATAAGTGCACGGTCGGTAAACCCACTTCAACTCCACATTTTCAAACGGGAGCTGTTTGGCGTGTATCATCACTTTATGTAAAAGTTAAACGCTGTCATCTTATCCGTATGAGAGCAATAAAAATAGTGATATTGTGAGAGAAAGCATTATTGTTAACCATATATAGTAACACATTAACAAAAATGATTCGGCGTTAATTTCAGTTATGTTTATTAAATTAATCTTGTGTCCCTTAAGAATAACTTATGTTTTGTTCTATCGATCATGTAGGCGGGGAATGGAGTTTAAAGTTAGGAAATTATACGGTGTAGATTACAGGCTTTTTCGGCTCACAAATAATTATAACCCCTTGATAAAGACAAACCCAGTTTTTTTTTTTCCAGCGCAGCTTTCGAGACAGAGTAATGGCCTTCAAGGCAAAAGAGAATTTTAGACCAATTTTCCGAGCGTCACTGGCCTCCAGCTGTAGTCTGACCAATGGTCAGGCCACTCGGAGCTGAGGTAATTGATGACCGCACCTCAAAGAAGTCGATAAAACGAGGAGGAAGTCTGCTTGTCTAGATAGGGGTCACCGATGATAATCACCAGAAACGGTCATCTAACGAGATTGGTCACTTTCTGATACGGTTAGTGACCGACGCACGACATTCTGAGCACGCTTACACTTTTACAGACAATTTTTGTTTTTTTCTGGAGTCAGAGTAGAAAAAAAAAATTAAATTAACAATTCACAAAGAGTTTTGCGATAGTGAATAGGGTAATGTCTTGGTGTCGCGTGAACACCAAAGTCTCCCACGGACGTAAGAGTTTAAAGCCAGGGTTCATCAAAGGCAAGTTTCAGGTTTGTGCCACAAAATCGTTAACATTTATGCTCGTATGATTGCTATAAATAAGTCTTAAGAGATTGTCTTTCGACTTCGTGTTATGTTTTCAACATCAGTCTTGTTTTATTTAAGTTTTAGTTTTATATGAAAATATCGATACAAAAAAGAGAAATTGTTTCTCTCCTGACTTAGAAATATTTCAAACGATTCTGAATGTTCAAAGACATACCTTCTTCAAATATAAAATTATAGTTAAGGATCCCAATATCTTAACACCAAAATCATAAAAGGAATATATATTATCATTGAATTTCCGACTGAATCACAACAACTGGTTACAATTTGGAATTCTAGTAAAAGATGACTTTGTCTTGCCCTTTGTAATACAAAAAGAAATTAACCATTTCAAGAACAAGGTTAAAATAATTTTCATGACATTTGAAATAGTACTCTTAATTTATTTCAAATTAATGATATGACTTTTTAACAAAGTATTTCTTCAAAAGCCCCCCTTTTTTTTGGTTAAATTTCTTTCATTTTCCTTTTCCCCCATTTCTTTGCGATTCTTTTCGGCTTGTTTATTACTCTGAGATATAAGCCATAAATAGTTTTAGCGGTATTTCTGGTCGGTACGGTAAATACTTTTTTTTTTGAACATTTGTACGTTGTTAAAGGCTTTTAAAAGACCTTGGTAGGTGTGCACACGTATCGCGTCTCTGCGTTAAGCTACATAGCATAATCACCTTTGTGAGCTACTGCTTTGGGAAGTGCGAGGAATAGGCACCATGAAATATAAAACGAAATATAAAAAATGGCCAAACTTTAAATTGCTTTTGGAAACACTGAACTCTTTCTGTTTCCCCGAAACAGTTCCCCCCCACCCACCCCCTCCCTCTCCCTCCCTGGTTCTTGCAAGCCCCTGCAGGAATGTTTACGGGACTCATTTTAACTGTTGAGCAAAGTCTGTTAACGATCAGTGCTCTTGGAGCAAACACTATTCGATTATCGCCCTTAGATCTCAGCTAAGACTGGCAGAGAGACTGTCTGTCGATAGGGAGATTACATCACAGTCGCGTAGAGTTGTGTCCCCTGGTACTCAGAGCGCGCCCTTCCCCCCAAACACACACGGACACACACTTTTTTCACTATTCGCTAGCTAGACATGAAAAGCCTATTCAGAAATTAACTCTCCCATCGTTTACATAACCGCCTTTTAGTGTTCTTGTCATTTCCATTTTTCTTCCTGACCCCAGCTCGATTGCTTTTCCCTTTCTACAGATGTCCTTGGTTAAAACTATTGATTTTCTCAATAGGTCAACGGTTTGGTTCGTTTTCTCTCTCTCTCTCTCTCTCTCTCTCTCTCTCTCTCTCTCTCTCTCTCTCTCTCTCTCTCTCTCTCTCTCTCTCTCTCTCTCTCTCTCTCTCTCTCTCTCTCTCTCTCTCTCTCTCTCTCTCTCTCTCTCTCTCTCTCTCTCTCTCTCTCTCTCTCTCTCTCTCTCTCTCTCTCTCACTGTTGAGTATTTTCTGTGCGATGTTCACGTGAGAGTCATCAGCTGAAATAATTATTATACGTAACGCTCAAAGTCTTGTTAGTGTCACTTACAGTAAATATTACAATCGACTAACATTGTTATAAAAGTTTACTTAACAAAGGGTTTTCACATTGTGATGTCCTTGGCTTTGCAACGAGACAAACATGTCATGTCCTTCTCTTTCTCTCTCTCTCTCTCTCTCTCTCTCTCTCTCTCTCTCTCTCTCTCTCTCTCTCTCTCTCTCTCTCTCTCTCTCTCTCTCTCTCTCTCTTTCTTTCTCTCTCTCTCTATCTCTCTCTCTCTTTCTTTTTCTGTTTTTCACTCTTATTTCTCCTTTCACAATGCCACTCATCGGAAACCTTTTTTTCTTTTTTTCAGCAGCCTAGTCAATATATTTCTGGTTCAGACCATGTTGGACTGTGGTTTCTCTATGCGATCAATCTACTGAATCTTCCAATGAATTCAACATTGTTAAACTCTCAAATAACTGCCAATATCATTATGCCATTGACTAAGCAAAGTAAACTAAAATGATGAGAACCACTACTCCATTTAGCGGCATAGGTGCTTGCAACAAGAGGTAAAACCAGCTTTTAAATTCAAATGAAAAGTTTGCTATAAGGAACACTATGTATACACACCGTCCATATTCCAAAATGGTTGACAACACACCACATTCCAAACTGGCTGACAACACACCACCTGCATGTTTGGTTAACAACATACCACAGTCCAAACTTGTTGACATCACACCACATTCCAAACTGGCTGAAAACACACCACCTGCTTGTTTGGTTAACAACATACCACAGTCCAAACTTGTTGACATCACACCACATTCCAAACTGAATGAAAACACACTACCTGCATGTTTGGTTAACAACATACCACAGTCCAAACTTGTTGACATCACACCACATTCCAAACTGAATGAAAACACACTACCTGCATGTTTGGTTAACAACATACCACAGTCCAAACTTGTTGACATCACACCACATTCCAAACTGAATGAAAACACACCACCTGCATGTTTGGTTAACAACATACCACAGTCCAAACTTGTTGACATCACACCACATTCCAAACTGAATGAAAACACACTACCTGCATGTTTGGTTAACAACATACCACAGTCCAAACTTGTTGACATCACACCACATTCCAAACTGGTTGAAAACACACCACCTGCATGTTTGGTTAACAACATACCACAGTCCAAACTTGTTGACATCACACCACATTCCAAACTGGCTGAAAACACACCACCTGCATGTTTGGTTAACAACATACCACAGTCCAAACTTGTTGACAACACAGCGCTCTCCAAACTGGTTGACAAAACGACACAATCTAAACTGGTTGTCAACACATTATCTTCTAACCTAGTTGACAACACAGCGCTCTCCAAACTGGTTGACAAAACGACACAATCTAAACTAGTTGTCAACACATTACCTTCTAAACTAGTTGACAACACAACACATTCCAAACTGGTTGGATAACAGACCATCTCCCAAATTGGATGACAACACACCGCTTTCCAAATCGATTGAGAAATCAACGATGATCCTATATTGGACAAAAAAACCGAACGCCATCCTCCAAAACTGATAGGCAAACCATCCACAACATCAGAATCGCAAACTGTAGCTGTTCAAGAGTAGCATGCTCTTCAAACGTTATGATCAAAATATTCTTTAAAGAAAAACCATAGCACGATAAAAAAGCAAATGTAGTGCTTCCTTTTAGTTATTTTTATGACGACCTAATATAATAGACAAAGGATCTCTAGCTCTGCTCTAGAATGAACAATTACCTACTTAGATTGTGGAAAAAAATAAATAATATACATGTATGCATATTATATGTATATATATAATATATATAATTATATTGACAAATTAAACTCAGTAGTTTTGATGATGACAACAACTATGCGGGTTGTTGACGTAATACATTCTTTTTTTCAATTGTAATCAACTATCTAGAACTTGGTTCTAAAATGCGAATAATTTTACATTCTTTCCCTTCGGGTGTTTAAATTATTAAGTATGTAGAATGGCTGCCGAAATGGAAAGAAACACGCTTGAGTTGCAATTTTTTTTTTATTTTACATTCTCACATTTCACGATTTGTTATTTCATCTCCACGCCCGACATAATAGGAAAAACAATTCGAATTTTGGAGAAACCCATAAATGTTTGTTTTTATTCTTGTATTTGTATAAAGTCTGAGATTGTGAGAAAGATTATGCAATAAACAGTTAATTGTGTGTTTTGTTAATCTAAAAGTTCATTTTAAACGCTCTTTATAAGGCTATGGAAATACAAATTAAAAATCATAATACCTTTGAGAGAATTCACCTCTGCAAGTTTAAGAGGATTTTTTACATCTATAAATATACAGAGATTTTTTTTTTCAAACCAAGCTAATTTAAAAAAAAAAAAAATATATATATATATATATATATATATATATATATATATATATATATATATATATATATATATATATATATATATATATATATATATATATATCTGCTGCCCTTAAGGGGAAATTAGACAAACACATTTTAATGTGATTTATATTGGCTTTGTTTTGTCAGCCTATGCTAACTTGATAGATATGCTGTTCTAAGGAAGAAAAATATTTATCTAATTTTAAGGAAAAATTAAGACACGGCGCAGCTTACAACTGAAGACTGGTTGAGAGGGAACTCTGGAACCAAAAATAAAAAAATGTTGACAGAAGGACACGAGACAGAAACGGAAAGACAGAAAATGGAAATAAAAGAAACAAGGATGGCACGGAACTCCAGGTGTTCATAAATCTTCACGAAAAGAATTGGAAAGAAAATAAAAAAATGTTAAAAGCAGTAATTAGATGACGAAACGCAAAAGAGATGCTTTGAACTGAGAAAGAGCTTTCGATAAATCGGCAATGATAAAGGACAGTAAAAGTACTGTAAAAGGACAGTAAAACGACAGTAAAACGACAGTAAAAGGACTGTAAAAAGAAAAAGATTGAGAGAAACCGATATACCGAGAACAGAATCATAAGGACGGATACTGATAAGGAAGCAAAGAGACGTAGACCCGCAGAGAAAGAAAATAATCAAAGGACCAAGAGAGATGATCTCAGGCGAACATTGTGAGAGGTTAGGAGAATCTCTGTCACTAGGAATTGTCCGAAAAATAGATAGTGAAATAGGTGGCAAAGGGGAGGGGGAGAAGAGTGGTGTGTTAAAGAAACTATGATTTTCATATCGTGGCATAGGGAGAGAGAAAGCTTTCCGTGGGGAAAGAGTGGGACTTGTTCTCTGTTACAATTCTACGAAAATATTTCAAAAATAATAATATTAAAATTAAATTAATAGAGAAATTGGCACCGAAACCAGGGAGATAATAAAATGATTATTTTCGGAGAATGAGGTCAAGAGGCAGCATCTATGGTTGACAATGGACAGCGCTTTCAATTACATCCATATTACATCCTTGAGTCTGGAATTACAGCAAAAATGGATGTGGACTAGGCTAGCAACAGTGGATAAATATTTGGTCTGTGGGAATCTCCACACGGCCACAGACTGATGGCCTGGACTAACACAGACTAGATCTAGAGCAATTTTGGATCTGGAAATGCTTTCACAGGCGGTCGCTCTGTCTAGACAACTTCTACGGGTTTCTTGGGAGGTATTAAACGAATCAAGGGCAGATTAAAGATTTGTACTGGTTTTCCAAAGTACTTCACTCTCTACAACGGATTATTATTGTAGCGATTTGGTCAGGTTACGTGTAAAAAATGAACAAAACATGAAAAAAAAATATTCACTTTGATGGATTGTCTTAAGATTGTAGATTGTGTTGTATTCATATAGTTCTACTCTAATCACAGCTATTGTCTGTGATATTAGATTCTAAAAAAATGGTGATACCATTTGTGTTGCTAAGCAACTAATTTAAACTGTAAGGGGAAATTATAGAAAAATATTAATATTGAAAGTTCTAAGTAAGTGTTAAATCACTCTTTTACTTGTAATTTCTAAATCATCAAAAGTTGATGACATCATTAACAGGCAATTTTTTTGACACTCACAAAACGAAATATAACACGCAGGCTTGTATTAACAAATCCATTGACATATATTGGATTTCAAAGCCGCAATGAATTATTCATAGGAGAAGGAAGATTAAAATTCCGTCTGAAAGTGTTTTGAAGGAATGTGAAATGGTTGAGTTGGTGGGGCGTTGGTTGACCATTGCGGAGGTTTACGAGTTCGAATCTCGTTTTGTGCTATTTAGTGTCGAGATATGATCTCTTGTAACCAGCTCTTTCCTGGGGCCTAACGAAAGCCTAGAAATCTCTATGAGTGTAGAAATTTGACCGAATCTTTTCCATGATATCTGGGACTGAAAAAAGTAGCTGTATTTACGTTCATGCTTAAGGTACAGGTTGCGCCCCTTAAAGGCAAATCAAATAACAATTTACTAGATCTTTTTTTCACGAAGCCATCGTTTTTTTCAAGAAGCCATAATTTTGATGTAAGCTTAAATTATGATAGATTTTTTTACTCCAAGTAGGCATTAAATTTGCAATTGTTTTGAATTCACTTTCTTTAGCACCATGTAATCATTTTTTTCCAATTGAGCTTAAGCAAGTGATTTCATATAGAAATACTGCTTTCTTCCTTACGTTTGGCAAAGCTGTGAAAACTATCTAAGAGATGCCTGAATAAAATAGAAACTTGCAATCAAAAGAAAGTGATCAATTGCAACAATAGGGGTAGCCTTTTGTCTTAGCATTTAGGTGAATACATTGAAATGTTAAGTTCCTTCAGTATATATTTTCACGCGTCTTGAGAAATTGAATTTACTGTTCTACAAGCAATTGCCGGAGAAAAATTGCAAATTATGTTACGCAATTTTTACTACATGTAAATTTACAACTCATCTGAAAATCCAAAAATGCCGAATGTGTTATTGTTGAAAACCTTGGCACTCAGCTTTACGCCAAATTCGGGAAATAAATGATTCTGTGCTTTACCAGTATTACCTCAAAGATTATTCTAAACCCGTTAAAGTGAACTTTTTAAGTATACGAAACTAATATCTGCTTAGTTTTGTTTCAGAGTGAGCTGCTCGTACCCCTTACTCCTGAGCACCTGAGAAATTGTGCAATCATTTACGCATTAACGATGGTGACGATGAAGTCATGACTGGACAATGTTTTGTCTGACTAGCATTGAGCAGCATCTGCGCAGCTTCACTCGTGCTAAGGAGTAGAGCTCTCATGATAGAGATCGACAAGCTCATCCATCGCTAAAGGTCAAAAGAAGAAAAAAAAACGTTCGAAAAACAATTCCTCTTCTACAAAGTACCCGTTGGTCCGCAAACAGCTCCAGGGGGTAGTTGACCACCGGATGTAGATCTATGCACTGATTCACCTCTGACCTCAAGACCGGCGCTTCACCCTGCCAGAGACAGGTCCTCAATCTGAGGCCAGTATCTTCAGGAGACATCGATCAGAGGTGCTAGACTACAGCCCGGAGGCGTTTGTCTGGAAATAGAATCAAATTTTATCACTTGGATACAATTTTTGCTATTTCTATATGGAATGCGAACTAGAATCTATACTTATTCTTGATAAAAGTCGACCTCGTGTAGAATCCGTGACCCTAATGCTTTGCCTACTTCTCTTTAGTACGCTTCGCTCACTACCAAAAAAAATGCATTTTTGAGCACTAAATAAACTTTCACCAGATCATACTGATAAAGTTTTTACATAACACTGTGTGGTACGAGTATATAAATGTATGATGTTAAGTTTATTATTTATAAAATGCATTTATTTATGATGTAAAATGCATACTATGGTGTGTAAAATGTATACTATGGATGGTGTGTAAAATGTATAATTTTTCGCTGTCAGAGCATGTGACAAAGTTTTGACGAGTGGTGTTTATATTTATATTCCTTTTTTTTTATTTATTTGTTTCTCTTTTTATTTTTGGTAGCGCTTTTGTAAACGGGAAGTTCTCCGTGTAGTCCAGCCGACATACAGTAGGCTGGGACCTTTGATCCTCTGCCACGCTCTGTCTTTGGAGACGGTGTTTCATAACCAAGGACTAGAAACTCTGAGTGAGTGTGTGGACGAGCTGTGGGAGTTACGCAATTAGACCAGGAACCATTTTTTTATTTCCCGTGCCGCTCATTGTCTCTTATTTTCCTTATCAAACTTTGGGCTGACGGGAAAAAAATGCTTTTATTGAGTGCTTTTGAATCAGTCTTGTTCTGCTTATTTTTTTTTTTTTTTTTTTTTTTGGTTCTTTTTCCCCAGGGCCTTGTAAAAACCAAGCTGAACCTTAATATTAAAATGTTTTTCCCTATAACCCTGTTAGGACTTACGTTGCGATTACGTTTCACAGATATGTTGTATTAAAAAAAATTATTTTCCTGGTAAAGATAAGCCTTGTTGAAACATTTTTTTTTTTAAATTCTCATTATTCAAAGCGAAGCGAGACGTAAAACCTTATCTTTTAACAATCGTGTGCAAAAAAAAAAAAAGAAAATCTCAATTGCATAAACAGCTCTCATCGGGAGCGGAGTGAGTTAAATGTATTCTTATCTAACGAGTCAAGTGAAGACGGCAATTTGAGCATATAGACAGAACTCTTGAGCGCCAGGATTCCTGCGCGAGTCACTTTCAAGATAAGAGTTGTAGAATAGGAGAGACGTGCCTTCCAATTTGATGGCCATCCGTACACTTCAGGGAAGCGTTTGGGGTTTTTTTTTTTTTTTTGCTCTGAACCTGAAGCAAGACGGGTGGATGTAAACAGAAGATTTCCTCGTCCCTGACTATTAGACACGATAAAATCACATGTTGTTAATTCACTGCTTTAGAAAAAAAAATATTCTAAAAAAACTTCAACACGAGAGGAGGCGTCTCTGGATCAAGAGAAACAGTAGAGGAGAGTTATGTACTTTCGAAGGTTTTTAACAGTTTCATTTTGGGGACTTATTTTAAAAAAAAATATAATAAAATAGGAGAGAAAGAATGAAAGATTGAAAGAGGCAGGAAAAACTCATAATAGAGATGTAAAATCTAAGGAAATCGATGAGAATGGGCAATAGAACGCAAGACAAAAAAAAAAAATTAGAGAGAGAGAGAAGAAGCAAAATAATGAGAGACAGGGAGAAACTGGAGACAAATTAATCGTGATTGATGGAGATTGAGAGAAAGACGACAGATGAGGAGAGTTTCACAAACACCGTATTGACTGTGGTCGAGAGTGCGACGGCCAAAAAATAATGTTTAAGAACGTTCTATTGTTGGATCCTTATTTTTTTTTTCTTTCAGCACTTTAACAATTGTAAAGAGTTTGAATACTATTGCGGAAAAAAAAGGAACGTAAAAATTGCTTTTATTTATTTATTTATTTTTTTTTTTTTATAAAAAACAACTCTAAAAGATGGTATGCTAAATGGTTTTAGTATAAAAGCTATCTTTTGGGGAATATTTTGTAAAAGATGATCCATTGGATTATTGGTTTTATTAGGGTTGTGTTGTGTAAGTAAAGAACATACCTGCGCTCTAAATATACTGCTTCTGGGGAACTTAACAAATCTACCTCTCGAAAAAAATCAATAAGGAAAAAAACAAAACAAAACAAAATTCTAATACTGTAAAATTAATCTATTTTGTAGTTGTTGTTGTTGTTGTTGTTGTTGTTGTTGTTGTTGTTGTTGTTGTTGTTGTTGTTGTTGTTGTTGTTGTTGTTGTTTAACTCTCTACCTTTCTGTCCTGCTTGTCTCTCTATCTTTTCTCTTCTTTTTATTATGTTCTTACTTAACATTTTTATTTTCCCAGTGAAGTTGGGAAAGCACTGACTAAGCAATATTGCTTGAAACTTCAAGTGTATATGTGAGTGTTACAATTCCCTCTGTAACTAATGAGAAAGTGGAGGTTTTGGTGTCCTCAGTTGAATGCCCCTACAGTGCAGCAGTACCTTAACAGTCACATATATAAAAATGGTTGGCTGACGGGTTGAACAAGACTATTTATGCCCAATTGCGTAAATGGTTCACCTCGACCAATCCCCTTCAATAATATTAATAGGAATCATTTTTCACATGGGCTGTCTGTCTGCTGACCTTTCTATTTTCAATATTCCAGGCTATTATGAATTTAGTGTCTCGTTTTTTTTTTCAGTCTTTTTTCTTGATTCCTTTAACTCTGTTTTCTTCCACTTTGATTGACGCTCCTCTGATTTACTTTCCTTTAATCTCTATCTGTCTGTCTGTCTGTCTGTCTGTCTGTCTGTCTGCATCTCTATCACACACACGCATACTCTTTCTATGTCTGCGTCTATGCTTATCTCTTTATTTTTATTTTTCTCCTTTCGATCTCATATGCTCAATAGTTCTTTTTGTTGCGAGATTTCCTTAACCCTAGTGGATTTTTTATCTTACACATTCTTTTAATCTTTCTATTCTTATACACTCTATCCTGGAGTTAAATAGTTCTTTTACCTCATAACTCTGCACAACATTTCACCATGGTTGCCATTTCTTTTACTACCATTACTATTACTGCTCTTGCTCCTCCTCCTCCTCCTCCTCCTCCTCCTACTACTACTACTACTACTACTACTACTACTACTACTACTACTACTACTACTACTACTACTACTACTACTACTACTACTACTACTACTACTACTACTACTACTACTACTACTACTGCTGCTGCTGCTGCTGCTGCTGCTGCTGTTGCTTTTGCTTAGTATAAATATAGTTTTAAAAAATCATGGTCTCAAGAATTATTATTCTTGGTTCCAAAGTGTTATATAGAAAAAAGCAAAAAATAAACCTGTATCATTGTCCGCTGGACCTTTTTTGTTGTTTGACGAATTTCTCCTATGAATTTTACAATGTCAGACAAACAGGATAAATTTTCTTTTGATGTACATCAAAACATTGCGAGAGACACGATAACAATAAAGCCACGCTGTTGTTTTTTCCCCTTTTATCTTAATTTTCAATTCTACAAAATCTACTTAACGAGTTCGATTTGAAAAGAATCAAACAAACAAACAAAGGAATCAATTAAATCTTTTTTTTCCTTTAAATGTTTATAGTTTTCTGGAATATTTTCCTCACGCAATCATTTAAACAAGCTTGGTTGTCCATTCGAATAAGATTGAAGAAATGCAAACTTCACAAAAATAACAAACTTATACCCTTCTGAGTCATAAAAATTGCTCTGAAGAAAAGCAACTTTACAACAATGAACAGGTAGTAAGACTACTACAATAAAGAATAGCGAGTTCTACAACAATAACATATATATATATATATATATATATATATATAAATATATATATTATATAAATGTTATATTTATTTATCTTTTCTAGAGCCACTCATGGTACAATTTTAAAGTACATAGAACCTTGAGACATTGGAATTTTTCTCTTGTTTTCGTTTAGACATCCTTTTAATGAAAGTATGATTTAAAGGAAAAATTAAACTTAAATAATTTGAGTGCAATCTATTAAGCAGCCCTCTTTTCAATTTCTCTCCACTGAGACCATAATGTGGTGCTGATGACCCATTACAGATAATTTTTAGTGCTCGACCTAATGTGGTGAAAACGTGCTCTTCAGTGAAAAAATAAAACGTGCAACTGCTCTGGCAATGTAAGGCCCCAAATTTTGAATTATCAATATGAGCTTGTTGGATTGCTAGGCTCATAACTATTGTAGATCTAGCCACAACCTGAACAACTCTTGCAAGACAAATTAAGATTTGCAAGTTAATAAAATTGCTCAACTTAGATGTTTCTACGGTTTCTTATTGGCAATTTGTGAATCTGATCGATTTATTAGATATAAAACAGGATAGAAGTACGTAACGCGTGCAAAAGAAGCAGAAGTGGAGTTAACATTCGCAACCGCCGATCCGGAGGAAAAAACGACCATGACTAAAAACTTGCGGCATGTTTTCCCTAAGACTATTCTCTTTTCGCTCAAGGTTAAATTTCATTTTTTTTTTTTCATTTTTTTTCTCAGTTTTTCCACTTCAGTTCACTAAAATAATATATTTTTTCTATATTTATATTTCGTTTCAAAAGAGTCATTCGACTTGAAAATCAAGCAGTCTTTATAATGACATTTCGCTCATCACAACAAAATTGGCAATAACAACTAGTTAAATAAATTACAACAGAACTATAATGCATCTATTAGCCTAAACACATAACTTTTCTTCATTTTTTTCTCGTACCGCTTGGGACAATGATCTTAAAAGATCAAATTCAATAAATTTCGTAGCTGTACATTGATATATTTTGGAGGAGACAAGTTGCAAAGAAACTAACGGTGCCATGTATAATATAGATAATATTGTTTTGAGCGGACAGTTCGCCTCAGCTGTAATGGCTCTCAGGCCTGTGTGAGATAATGAAGCACAAGCCACTGACCGCCCGTCTAAACTGGAGGACCCTTGAGTTATTGAAATCCACAATTTGGGTGAGATGTTCACAAAATTTTTTGGCAAAAATGTTCTCCTAAATAAACTAGAACTTTTTTTTAATGCAGGGTGTCGAATGCCTCCAATAAACTAATTGTTACGCTTCTGTAATATCATTCTAAAATATTTTCTAAAGCAATAGGTTTTTTTTTTAATTAGCGGGGTTTTTTTTATACAATAAGATGAGAAAGCTTTTTCTTCTCATGTTCCGTATCAATTTCTTATTTCTGTAGAGATTAAAAAAAAAAACTTACAAATTCAATTAAGATTTAATTGCTATTAAAAGAGAGTTGGTAGAACTTAACATTGAATTGAATCTGCGTGAATTTCAATATAACTATACGGTTAGGTTAAGGTTAGGGCTAGGGTTAAGGGTTAGTGTGAGGGCGACTGTAATTGTTAGGGTTAGGATTAGGTTTAACGTTAGGGTTAGGGTTAGAATTAATTTTAGGATTAGTGTAAGGGTATGTGTTAGGTATAGAGGTTGGGTTAGGAGTTAGAGTAAGGGTTAGGGTTAAGGTTAGGAATAGGTAACGGTTAAGGTAAGGTTTAGGGTTAGAGTTTGTAGTATGGTTAGGAGTAGGTTAAGGGTTAAGGTTAGGCTGAGGGTGAATGTTAAGGTTAGGATTAGGGTTACGGTTACGGTTAGGGATAGGGTTAGGGTTAAGGTAAGATTTAGGGTTAAGGTTAGGGTTTGGGTAAGTGTAAGAGTTTGGGCTAGAGTTAGGGTTATGGTTAGAGTAAGGGAATAGGCCTTGAGTTAGGGTAGGGTTAAAGTTATTGTGAGGGTTGAGGTTAGAGTTAGATTTAGGGTTAGTGATTAGGGTTTAGGCTAGGGTAAGGGTTGGGGATAGAGTTTGGCATTGGTCTAGGGTAAGGATAAAAGTTTAGTCCTTAACCATAGGTTTCCGGTATGGTTAAAGTTAGGTATTGAGGTTAGGGTTAGGGATAGGGTTAGGGTTTGAGTTAAGATATAAGGTTAGGGTTACTTTTAATGTTAAGGTTGCAGTGAGGGTTATGGTAAGGGTTAGGGTAAGAATTAAGATTAGGGTTAGGGTTAAGGTTAGAGATATGGTTAGGGTAAAGAATATGGGTAGGGTTATGGTTTAAGGTTAAGGTTAAAGTTAGGTTTAGGTTTAGGGTATTGTTTAGGGTAAGGGTTAAGTTTAGGGTTATGTTTAGGGTAAGGGTTAGGGTAAGTGTCAGGGTTAGGGTTAGGGTTAGGATTAAGGATAGTGTTTGGGTTAGGATTAGGGTTCCCTGAGCATTTTTCTCTTTATTTATATATCTCAGTTCTTTTTCTTTAATCACCAAAATATTTCCTCCCTCTCTCTCTCTATCTCTCTCTCTCTCTCTCTCTCTCTCTCTCTCTCTCTCTCTCTCTCTCTCTCTCTCTCTCTCTCTCTATCTATCTATCTATCTATCTATCTATCTATCTCAATCTGTCTCTCTCTCTTTCTCTCTCTCTCTCTCTCTCTCTCTCTCTCTCTCTCTCTCTCTCTCTCTCTCTCTCCTTTTGTCTTTCTGTTTTATTTATCCATTTTGTTTATAACCCATAGCAATTATGTCCTTTCTCTATTTTGCTATTACTTACACATTTTGTTAAGAGCCCATAGCAATTATGTTATAATATTTATCTTTTTTTATTATGTCATAAGCTGTTCTCTAAGAAATACATTCTATCTTTATTGCATATACTATTTCCTATCAATCAGTTTTGCCCGTTAAATCTTTAATAAAAAAGTTAGATATGTTTTAAGTGATCTACTTTTTGTTTGAAACGGTCAAAGTAGATAAGACAGTGTTCCAAATTTAGCTCTTTTTTTAAAAAAAACAAGTTTATTCGAATCATCTCGTTTTCATTTTTTAAGATACATCTTTGCTTTAAACAATACCTTTCAGATTAGCAGAATGTTTTTAATGTTCATAGATTTATCGACTTTACTTCTTATGTCCCAAATTCATAGCATTTTAAAGTTTTGTCACATACCCATTTATACTATTCATTTACATATCAGCTGTTGACTTGTACTACATTTTGTCATCAAATTCATATTTTTGTTGATCTCCCTACTACCCGCCTAGCCAGTCGCATTATCTATCGTCCGATTGATGTAATAAGAATGTACATGAGCTGCTTTGAGCTACACAAAACCATACATAGAGTTGTGTTCTAAAGATCATTTAAAACCTTCAATAATCGAAATTGTTATTTGCTACTTTTTTTTAAGTTTAAGCAACTGGTTGTTTTTTTTTTGTTTTTTTTTTGTTTCTTTTTTCCAAACTTTCAAACTTCTATAAAGACATTTCTAGTTAATGACTTATCTATTTATCATTAATATCAGTCTTTAGAGCTCATCTTATTGTTTAATTTTTATTAATCGATCTGTACATTTTTTCTTGCATTAAATTTTCTTACGAACATTTGCAGCTAGCTTCAATAAATCCTCCTAAATTGATTTTCTTCCAGTTTCCTTTTTATTTTGGACGTTTCTCTGAGTTAATTTAAAACCAATATGATTGTATGCAGTTTTATGTTTTGCGGAATGTATGAACAGATTTTAAACTGCTTTCGGTTGGATCAGTGGATGTTTTATGGAGCTGGGACCGCTTTCAGTGCCTGAGCTGAAAAAATGCATTTTACATTGTGTTATGTATTACATCAGACATTGCGTTCAGAAGGAAATATGAACACGTTTCTATAGGAATTTACAGGCTAAATCAATATAATGGGGAATGTTATTATTTCTCAATCACTAAGAGAGGTGCTAACTTAAAGGTAATCTGTCTTTACAACCATTTTGCTTTCCTCCTTTTATTACCAAAACACGTTAGCTTCCTCTCTCTTTATCTCAACCTAACTCTCTCTCTCTCTCTCTCTCTCTCTCTCTCTCTCTCTCTCTCTCTCTCTCTCTCTCTCTCTCTCTCTCGCTCTCTGTCTCTCTCACTCTCACTCTCTCTCTCTCCTTCTATGTATCTATCTATCTATTTATCTCTATCTATCTATTTATCTATCTATCTCTATCTATCTGTCTATCTATCTTTCTATATGTATCTTTCACTACCTATATACCTATTTATGTATGTATATATCTATCTCTCTATCTATCTACCTATCTATCTATCTATCTATCTACCTATTTATCTATCTATCTATCTATCTATCTATCTATCTATCTATCTATCTATCTATCTATCTACCTATTTACCTATCTATCTATCTATCTATCTATCTATCTATCTCTATCTTACCCTATATCTCTCTTTTAATCATCATCGAATATTCTCATGGTTTCCCAAAAACCTCTCAGGGGATCTACAGAAATTTACTGGCCTCCCTTTGTGTGGTAAAATGGCTTTGCAGTGTGAGAAGAAAGCCCAAGCGTTTTTCTTTGAGGCTGAAAATTCTCTGCACTTTCCCTTAAAGCAATGCTACTAATGGTTTTCCGATGAACTGAAAAAATGTGTCAAGGTTTGAAATAACAAAGCATTAAAAATTGTACTTTTCGATTTCAGGTTACTATGGCTGTTCCTTGAAATAGACTAATCCTTTTATGTAATAAAAGAAGGGTCATTAAAAAAAAAAGCTATATCTCTTAATTCTGAAACCATTTTTTCGATGATAAATTATGTTGATCAGTATTATTTAATTTAGGCGAATGTTTTCTTTTAATTGAGCGGGGAAATGAAAAAAAATTGCAATCCCAACTTCTTATTAAGAATTAAAGGGTTCTTTAATGTGCCCACAACAGGGAGTAACATTTCTTTCTGTAAGTATTCCTATCCAAACTGAAAGAGACGGAGCGACAGAGAAGAGAGAAGTAGACAGACAAAGACAGAGACAGGGACAGACAGTCAGACAATCATAAAGAAAAAAAACAACATTTTTTTCTTAATATTTCATTTTGTTAAATCAGAATTACATTTTGAAGATTTCTATTTCGTGCTATCATTTCTTCTATGGAGTAGATGATTTTGCAAAAGCAAAATCTACTTTAAAGTTCATTATTATGTGAGCATAATATTGGCCAACTAGCAGTGCAGCTCTAGAAGTAGGAAAGTACAGAACTGGCGGTTTACCAGTATTTTTGTCTATTGGAATGATCTTTCACAATATCACAAACATTTTATTGTATTTTTCTAGCCCAATAGCCATTGTCATCGGTTGTTTTCCTTATAATCTAAGTTTTTGATTGCTTGCGGTATTTTAAAGAAAAACAAAACAAAAAACTTCACACTACCATAAAATTAAGAAACATGTGAAATACGATCTTTGTTAAGATATGAATTCCTCTCGATTTAACTGTTTGCCTGGTCAAATTGCGACTTCCTGGTTTTTTTTCCATACAATTCATTTTCTCCTTTATAAAAAGTTGTGATTAAGAATGTCGTGTTTTTGTATTGTCGCTAAAAAAAATCATTCTTCGATGCATTGGTTGTTCCTGCCATATACTTTATATTGGTATAAATTATAATTGGATTTGATAAGATATAATATTTCAATTAAATGATACCATTTGATACCAGCAACTCTTTTGAACCATAAAGCTCGTAAAATCATCGTTTATGAAGGACGAGGTGTTTTCAGAAGTGGAAAAATCAAATCTTGGCGTTGTCCTTGAAACGTGTTTTTGTTTGGAAATCCTAAACTCCCACCTCCTATATACTCACATACACACGCACGCCTTCCCTAAGCCTTATTTTTTTATTGGTTGATTTATATCTCCCTGGATTTCATCTTTCAGCTGCAGACTTCGCTCAGCCAATGCTGAGGAGGATGACACATGGTGAAAGAGGCATTGAGTAAAATAGCTTTTGGAAAGCTTATCTTTCTTCCTTTTCTTTTTTTTTTAATTTTTGATAAATTAAGTATTTTTGAAATCGGAATACAGAATAGCGCTAGATTATCACTTGATATATATATATATATTTCCCAAGGGCTGTATTCCAATCACTCAGCTGTGAGAAGTTTTATGATGTTATTTAAAAGTGCAATGTTTTTTACCAACCTTGTTTTTTCCTTTCTTTATTGTTATGTTTTGTTTCGTTTTTTTTTTATTTTTCCTTGCAAAAACCTTTTGAAAATACGCGAGTTTGATTTTTTTTTTTCTGAAGCAGATTCGTAACCATACATTTTGTGTGATAAAAATGATTATCCCCTTTTATATTCTTACCAACCTCACCATAAATGAAATACATCCAGACATATTTGATTGCTTTATTTTAATAGATTAGAGTCGATAAAAAAATATCTTTTTAAAAAAAATGACTAAAAAATAAACAAAACTACTGTACTATTGATACACGTCAAGTTCAAAGTATGATTATTGCATCAAAATGTATAGAGAAATACAAGAATTCATAACGGTTAGTGTGTATTCTTAGTCAGTGTGTAGTTAGAAATTTATATCTATGTATTCTATAAAGAAAAGAAAAGCTTGCTATATAAATTTGAAGTACGGCATTTAAAATTCTTTAAATAATGTTTCCTTATTTCTATGGAATGTTTGTAAAAAAAAACCCACAAATCTCAGTGTAATCCTAAACGTAACCGTAATTATAATCGTAATCATTGCGCTAATCCTAACCCTAACACAAACCCTAACCATTACTCTAAACCTGACCATTACGCTAATCCTAAGACAAACATAAACTTAACTCTAACCCTAACCCTAAACCTAACCCTAACCCTAAGCATAACCCTAACCTTACGCCTAACCGTCACCGTAACCCTAACTCTAACACTAATCCCTAACCCTAAACCTAAACCTAACCCTAACCCTAAACTTAACCCTCACACTAACCCTTACCCCAATCCAAACAATAACCCAAACACTATCCCAAACCGAGAGAGTAGAAAATATCGTTGGACCCTGGGGCATTGGTGAAGAAAATGAGCGAGGAGAGAGACTAATTTAATGGTGTAAAGAAAATATCTTCATGATTTCAAACACTTGGTATCAAAACCATCCAAGAAGAAAATGGACATGGATGAGCCCAGGAGACAGAACTAGGAATAGGATAGACTTCATACTTGTTCAAGACATATTTAGAAACGCCATAAAAACATCAAAATCAATGCCAGGTGCAGATTGTGACAGTGATCATGTACCAGTTATGTGCAAGCTTCAAATCAAACTTAAGAAAATAAAGAAACCTAAAGCCCACTCAAATTTTCAAGTCGAACTACTCAAATCAGACCAGGAGATAAAGGAACAATTTTCTATTGATATTAAAAACAAGTTTGCTCTTCTTGATAGTATCACTGAAGCTGAAACAATTTGGGCTAATATCAAAGACTCAATCAATGAGGTAATGGAAACAATAATACCAAAGAAAGCTAAAAAAGAACACAAGAAATGGATGAACAAAGAAATTCTTGAACTAATGGAAGAAAGAAGGAAATCTAAATCAGACCAGGTAAAATACAAAATCCTGAACAAGGAGGTGAAAAAGAAATGCAATGAGGCAAAAGAAAAATGGATAAATGAACAATGTCAAGAAATAGAGCAAAATCAACATTTAGACAGTAAATATATGCATTCAAAGATAAAGGAAGTAAGTGGAAAGAAGAGCTGCACCAGTACAAACTGCATTAAATCTAAAGACGGAACAGTGCTAATGGATAAAGAAGATGTTTTGAACAGATGGTCAGAATACATAGGGGAGCTTTTCAAAGACAATAGAGGAGAGAGACCTGCAATAAAGAAAAACACAGATGGCCCTCCAATTTTAAAAGCAGAAGTAGAGGCAGCCATAAGAAAAATGAAACGTGGGAAAGCTACAGGTCCCGATGGGATACCAATAGAAATAATTCTAGCTCTAGAAGAAATGGGTATAGGGATAACAACTAAACTTCTCAATTCAATTTATGATAGTGGAACAATCCCAGAAGACTTGGCAAAATCTGTATTTATAGCTTTGCCAAAAATTCCAGGTGCCACTGAGTGTGAGCTACATAAAACAATTAGTCTGATGAGCCACATTACCAAAGTTCTACTGAGAGTACTGATGCTTAGAATGCGCAAGAGCTTAAGACCAGAGATAGCTAAAACACAATTTGGTTTTTTCCCTGACAAAGGAACTAGGAATGCAATATTCACATTATCAATGTTAATGGAAAGATGTATTGAAGTTCAAAAGGATCTCTACATATGCTTTATTGACTATTCTAAGGCTTTTGACAAGGTGAAGCATGAAAAGTTGTTTGAGATGCTGAATCAGCTAGATATTGATGGAAAAGACTTGAGGGTGCTTAGAAATCTCTATTGGGATCAAACTGCTGCAGTAAGGGTAGATGGAGAACTCAGTGAGTACACAAATATTAAAAGGGGGGTGAGACAAGGTTGTGTGATGTCGCCAGACCTGTTCAACTTGTACAGTGAAGTAATTTTAAGAAACTTGGATGAAAGTGGAGGACTCAAAGCGAATGGTGAAAATCTGAACAACCTAAGATATGCAGATGATACTTCTCTCTTAGCAGGATCGGAAGAGGATTTACAAAGGCTTCTAAATATTGTTGTAGAAGAGAGTGAAAAGCTGGGATTGTCTCTAAATGTAAAAAAGACTGTATGTACAGTAGTATCTAAGAAGAAAAACAATCCAGAATGCAAGCTTTTTAGCAAGGGAGAACAAATCAGGCAAGTACAGAAATTCCAATATTTAGGATATACATGGACATCTGACGGTAAATGCAGGACTGAAATTAAGAAGAGAATAGCCATTGCAAAGGCTTCTTTCCAAAAAATGAGCACCATTCTTAAAAATAGAAATATATCATTTTCAACCAAATTGAGGGTTTTGAAAACATATGTGTGGTCTATACTTTTATATGGATGCGAAACTTGGACAATAACTGCAGAAACCAAGAAAAATTTAGAGGCAGCGGAAATGTGGTTCTACAGGAGAATGTTAAGAATATCATGGAAAGAAAAGAGGACAAATGAATCGATATTAGAAGAAACGAACCAAGAGAGATCCCTCATAAACACAATAAGGAAAAGGCAACTGAAATTTTTAGGACACATATGTCGCCATAAGGGACTGGAATTTTTATCTCTTACAGACAAGATAGAAGGTACAAGAAGCAGAGGTAGACAAAGGATTACATTTCTTGATAGCTTGAGCTCTTTTGTGACAGGAAACAACAAAGACAACATAGCCTTACTGCGGATGACGGAAGATAGGGACAGGTGGAGAATCATGATCGCCGATGTCTGTTCCAGACAGGGCATTTGAGAGAGAGATCCCAAACAATAAACATTACGCTACACCTTACCCTAAGCCTAACCCTAACCTTAACGATAACCCTTAGCCAAACCGTAACCGTAACCCTAACTCTAACCCTAATCCTAAGCCTAAGCCTAAGCCTAAGCCTAACCCTAATCTTAACCCCGAACCTAACCCTAACCCAAAGCCTAACCCTAACCCTCAGCCTTACCCTAACACTAACCCTAACCAGTGCGCTACACCTTACACTAACCCTAAAACTAACCCTAATCATTACCGTAACCCTAACCCTACCCTTATCTCTAACCCTAATCACTAACACTAACCGTAATCATAAATGTGACCATAACCCTAAACTTAACCCTGATCCTAACCCAAACCCTAACGCTAACTCAAACAATAATCCTAACCCTAATCCTTAATTCTAACCCTAAGTCTATCCCTCAACCTAAACCTAAACACTAATCTAAAAACTAACCCTAACTCTAACCCTAAAAATAAACTAACCTTCACCCTAACCCTAACCGTAACCTTAACTGTAATTCTAACCGTTGCCCTAACACTAACCCTAAACCTAACCCTAACCCTAATCCTAACCGTAACTCTAACCCTAAACCAAACCTTAACCCAAACCCTAAACTTAAACCCTAACTTAAAAACTAACTCTTACCCACTAACCGTAATACTAAACCTAACTCTAACCGCAACCCTCACCAAACCCTAAACCTAACCCTAAAATTACTCCTAACCGTAACCCGAACCCAAAATCTTACCATAACCCTATACTATCCCCAAACCTAACGCTCACCCTAACCCTAACCCTAACCCTACCCCTAACTCTAACGTTAACACTTACCAAAACTCTAATCCTAACTCTGAATTTGAACATTATCCTAAACCTTACACTTACCCTTAAAATAACCCAAACCCTAAACTTAACCCTATCTTTAAGACTAGCCCTAATCCTAACTTTAACCTTAACCCCACCACTAGTTCTCACCCTAACCCTCACCCTAAACCAAACCCTAAAAAACTGTTTATAAAGTCAATCTCTATACCAAATAATGGACACAAAACTCACAAACTAAAGTTATGGCTCGTCTGAATAATCATAACATAACGTTACGACGACCGTAATCTAGTACTTTTAACATTGGGTGCAAAGTACCAGATAGTTTCTTCGCGATTTTAATAACGACATTATAGTTGTGAAATAAAATAAAAATAAAACTTATCTCTCCGAAAATTAAAAAAAAAACTCATATAAGCACCGTTTATTCCTTAATTATGAGCTTCACGTATTGCGCAAACAAAAATAGCGTATTTCCTAATTCCAGCTTCCTTTATTTTATCACTTGAAAGATAAGATTTCATTTCGGATGTAAAAGAAAAGTCAAGCATTCAACTACCCGGTTCAGATCTAACAAATATTTCTGTCAGCTTTTGCGTGGGAGGTTTCATAAAGTACGTCATGACTTATACGGTTTTTGCTTTAACTGGCGAATCCTTGCGGGAATGCCATACAAATGTACATTTGTGGTCCCTAGGACCTCGATGACATTTGACTATAGCAGCTGAATGACATAACCGCCAGTCAATTGTCGATATCTGGATGGATATTTTCGTTGGTTGAAAGTTTTTTTACTCGGCTAGACACTGACAGACATCGTAGAGTTTGTTAATATGAGTCTGAATGATCTGACTTTTTGTTGATCTTTTTTACAAACATTCTATGGCAATTTTTCTTAAGTTTGCATAAATATTTCAAAACATTCGGTTAGACTTATGGTAAAGGCGTGCTATACTAAAACACACTATCTCGTCCATCCATAAAGCCCTATCTAGAGACAGACGCAATTTAGTGACAGGGTTAACGGATATGAAATGAAGAACCAAACATTTTACTGTCCAAAACTTTTCATGATCTTTTGAAACTGGACCCATGATTTCCTGTGAGCAACTCAACGTTGCTGTTTTGTACATTTATATAACAGGGATCATCGCACATTCGGTGTCACATGACTAACTCGCGCGTGCGCATTGTCAGATCTGCGCGGATGGACCGGAAACATACACTTCTCTCCAAATCTAAAATAATGATAGGCCTCAGTGTTCGAGTCCCGTAGAACTGTGTTTTGTTTAAGTCGGTGGGTCTCACCTCAGTTGCTTTGCGATGCATCTAGCGGAGGACGACTGACAGGGTCTCACCTCAGTTGCTTTGCGATGCATCTAGCGGAGGACGACTGACAGGGTCTCACCTCAGTTGCTTTGCGATGCATCTAGCGGAGGACGACTGACAGGGTCTCACCTCAGTTGCTTTGCGATGCATCTAGCGGAGGACGACTGACAGGGTCTCACCTCAGTTGCTTTGCGATGCATCTAGCGGAGGACGACTGACAGGGTCTCACCTCAGTTGCTTTGCGATGCATCTAGCGGAGGACGACTGACAGGGTCTCACCTCAGTTGCTTTGCGATGCATCTAGCGGAGGACGACTGACAGGGTCTCACCTCAGTTGCTTTGCGATGCATCTAGCGGAGGACGACTGACAGGGTCTCACCTCAGTTGCTTTGCGATGCATCTAGCGGAGGACGACTGACAGGGTCTCACCTCAGTTGCTTTGCGATGCATCTAGCGGAGGACGACTGACAGGGTCTCACCTCAGTTGCTTTGCGATGCATCTAGCGGAGGACGACTGACAGGGTCTCACCTCAGTTGCTTTGCGATGCATCTAGCGGAGGACGACTGACAGGGTCTCACCTCAGTTGCTTTGCGATGCATCTAGCGGAGGACGACTGACAGGGTTCTATATTCCCAGAGAAAAACTGATCTCACTTGCTGCCGACAATGCGTTGTTCATTGCACTTGAATGGCCCAGTGTGATTTAATATTGAGTTTAATTTTTAATATTTAGAGATTGTGTTCTTTGCAGTCAGTTTCACTCATACTGGTAAAAGTTGATTGGCTGTGTATTGACTATTGATTTGATATAGCCCACCCACTACAGGCGAATCTCAGATTTGTTCTCGAACGTTCGATGACCGCCTTCAGGATCGATGCGTAACCATTCGCCCTCTCTCCCCCTCACCCAACTCATCTTCTACCAAAACGCTGGTTAGAACCAGCACCAGCCAAACCTAACAGAGATGATGCTGCTGGCTTCTCAGGACAATAAAATGGAAACGTTTAGAACTTTTAGAACATTTTAAAATAACAAAGCTTCCCCCCCACAAATAAAATTGGTCGTGTATAAAATGATGACATCAGTTCATTATTCAATCACTATCCTTTTTTACATACGTCTTTGTCATTAAAAGGGAGACTATGTAAAAAAAAGAAGAGGAGAAATTAAACTTTGATGCAATTAGTTCATGTGTTTGTTTAAATGAGACCTTTGTCTTCTACGAAAATACAAAAAAAATACTAGTGCTTTAAGGCTGCATATTGAAAACAAATCTAGTATAAAACAAATCAAGTTTTGAAGTCTAGAGCTTGTAGACAGTTGTTTTTTCCTTAATTGCTAGTTTTACATAAAAGACCATGCTGTGGAAATCAATAATTCTGAGGAACTCAAATTACTGGAAAAAAATTATTGATATCTCATGGTTATGAATATACTAATATCATAACGACCACAAATGGATGTATAAAACTATATATAATTTTTTTTTTATAAAGCTCTAGAAAATTAGAGAAAAACAGAAACTGCACGCATTGCATGGAGACGTGAAAGATCAGCGTCGCTGGCAATATCGAGCAAACTTACAATTTAAGATTCATTTCTACTCTGTAAATATCATTATTTAGACGCAGCTGAAGAATGATTCTCATTTTCCTCGAAATGAAAAGAGACGCATGGAAATAAATCTAGTCAAGGCAAACTCCAAATCTAGAAGGTAATTACAAGTAACGTTAAAACTGTAAACCGTTGAGGATTGTTGAAATATCTGCTTTTCGAGCTACGACAGTGAAACTCACTTATCGGGAAAAAAATTAATTTGTCGAGAGTAAACCATGAAAATTATTTAATAATGTAATTGGCTAACGCTCTTATTCGGAAAGCAAACAGTATCGGCGGATTGAAATTAATTCCATCTGGTTTTGTTTCTTAAGAAAACCCCAGGAATTCTGGAGTTATTTGATTAATATTTTGTTTGTTTAAAAAAAAGAAAGGTTAAATTTTGGTTTTTGGAAAGCTCTGATTATCTTGCTCTCTTTACAACGGGTTGTATGGAAGAAACTATATATGCAATCTTTTTTTATTTAATCGGATATTCTTATTTATTTACAAACGTTCAAAATAAATAGAGAAACGATTTATTTAAAGAATTTTAAATGCTATAATTGTAATTTGTTTTGCAAGCTGTTCATTTTCATAGCATACATGAATGTAAAGTTCTAACTACACACTGACTTAGCCTCCAAACACTGAAACCTGCGTGAAATCTTGTATTTCTCTATACATTATGCTTTAACAATTGATCTGTAACTTTGCATGTATAAATAGTACAGTAGTTTTGTTTATTATTTTGTCATTTTTTTACTAAAAGATATGTTTTAATTGACTCTAATCTATTAAAACAAAGTAATCAGAAATATATGTATGTATTTTATTAATTTTAAGGTTGGTAAGAATCAAACAGGGGATAAGTCATTTTTTTAATCACATGAAATGTAATGTTACGTATTTGCATAATAAACAAACGACCTCGGGTATTTTCAAAAGACGATTGCAAGGAAAAATAAAAAAACGAAACAAATCATAACAAAAAAGAAAGGAAGGAAACTTGACTGGCAAAAAACAATGCACTAATAAAGAACATCATAAAACTTCTCACAGCTGAGTGATTGGAATACAGCCCTTGGCAAATAAATTTGATTAAACCAATTGTTTACTAGACCAACACAGAAGGAGCTCTTCATTTTCTTCTCAGGGCTCCCAAATATTAATCTCTGGGATTAGTTCTATAATCAAAAGTGTAGAACTTTCTGTAGACTACATAATTATTCTTGGACATAACAGAATTAAAGAGAGAAAACATGACAACATGTTCACATATTTTTGTTTCGCACTTCACGTTTCCTAGTGAAATATTACAGCAATCAAAATGGTCTTAAATCAAATTTTTCATTTTGCATTACAATTGCTGCTCAATTATTTTCTATTTTCTAATGTGCTTCACAGCCTTATAATAAACTTTCTAGTGGTGGGAAATGTGTCCTAACTAGCCAGTCTTATTGTTGAGGCTTCTATTCAGTGTTAATATATTCAGCAGACTTAACGGATATAGACTTTCTATACAACACAAAAAAACACCATAAAAATTGTTGCTCAATAGTACAACTGCAACACCGATTATTTCGCAGGCAAACCTGAGGTCATAGTTATGGCTATTTCCCAGATTCAGTGCATTTATTTTTAATGCAACCGTGCTAATTATGTTACTCTATGAATATCCCGCGGACAGATAGAAAAGGTATGACGTCATTTTTCTAGATGATTAGCTATGGGCTCTAAACAACTTGTTATCATAGTCAGTAAGGGAAGAAACTGTCCCAAGTCTATCGAATGCTGTAACTACCTTAGGACAAAAGCTTTTCTTTTCCTGGATCGGTGCTATGGTAAAAAGTCTCCTCTGGGTGGACCAGCTGCACCAGTTCACAGTCGGTAGATCTGGGAATCATTAATTTTGTCCTCATACTGTAGAGAACCCACGATGACGTCACACTTTCTCTCCCCTTTCTCCTCGTGAGATATCTAAGGCAATGGCTTTCTATAAAAAAAAAAATTGGAAATTTATAAAATAAAATAAAATTGTGCGGCGAAGTATAGAAGGAAATCAGTCTTGTGGGTTCTACACAATATTTTAATGTTTATTGTGTTGGTTTTTTTTTTTTCTATTTTGACAAATATCCGTAGAAAGCTAGCCTCAAAAAGCATTATTATTTAATGAGAGTGAGTAAAACTTGCGCCGTTGTATAATTTCATCAAACACAATAGTGGAGTTAATGCATTTAGTCAAACATCAAAGAAATAGAAGGTAAAATTTAATTAAAAAAAAAAAAACAGCACTAAATATATTGAAGGTTTACAAAGCACAACCTTAAAAAGTATTAACTTTTTTATTACTTCAAGGAACTTTTACTTTTTGTTAAACCCAAAAATTTATTGTCATCTTACAGAACTTAATTAGCTTGGGAAAAAAAAAACACACACACACACACATACACAATTCTTGGAAAGCAGGCTCCTATTAAACAATGCGTAAAAATATAAATCTTTTTCTCGATTTTAATCAATAATGCTGGAATACTTATGTATTTGCTTCAGCCTTAACCCTTTCAATTTTTTTTTTCTAACTTTTCTTTTTAAAAAAAAAAAATAGAATACCTAACCACGCGAACTCTAAGCAAACATTCTAAAAAATAACCAAAGCTTTTTTTTTCCCTGTTTCATGTGTCAATCTAATTTGCTCCCTGTCCCTTGTTAGCGTCACCTCGACCCCTTTCAGCAAGTCCTGTGCTGATTGCACTGACAGGGCAGCAATAAGGTCTTTATCGCGATGATGTCCTTCGCTTCTTTATTTCCAACCCAGACAAACGAAGCTAATGATTCAGCAGCTTTACCCATAAGAGGGCTAAAAAAATCTCAAGCTTTAGACATAGCAAGAGTGTTGCATTATTTGAATAATTTCGAGCTTTACCATCCCTGTTTCATAAGATGGAACAAGAGAAAATTAGCAGTACCATCAATCCAGAGTCGTTTCGTAGTCACTAGACTCTTGGGCAAATATGTCAAAAAGAGGCAAAAATTGGAGGAAATAGTTGTACTATAAAATTACAATATGAAATTTAAAATTTTCACGTCATTCTTTGAAGTATCAGATATCAAAGGCCTCAATATAATTTTTTTTCATCTCCTAAATGTTGCACTGTAAAGAATTCTATTCGGCCTTATTGCTGTGATCTAACCGATTTCTATTGAAGCGGACGGTTCTACATTATAGAGAGAGTGAGTGAAAGACAAACCTCGGGACAGTGAGAAAAATAAACGCAGAAATAAGTAGCAAGGGCAGACAATGCAATGTTAAATAAGTTTGTAATAAATATAACAATTGTGGAAAATACATGAGATCACCCAAGTATTTTAATAATCAAACCTGTTAGAGATACACATTTAGGATGTAATAAGTATTTTTAATGGTTCTTTCGAATAAGAAATTAAATAAGGATTTTAAACACTTCCGATTCTTTCCTACTTTTTAATTTAAAAAAAAAGAACTTTTGTTTAGAAACAAAAAAAAAATAAATGAAAAAGTGCTGTTAATATTGAACTGTCACCAGTCACTGCCAGCTGTTGTTTATGTGTGTTGCCTTAAGCTTACACTAAAAGATTAACAGTTGAAAATCAACTCTTGAAATTCATTGCAGAACCAGATTGAAATTTAATTATACATTTTAGTATCAATGACAATGTGCTAAGATTAACTCTAAGACAAATTTTGTGGAGATGGAAGAAAACGAAAATACAGATCTTACTTAAGATCTTACTTTAGATCTTTCCTTAGATTATAGGATTGGAATAATAACATCGAGACACACCGATTGTCCTAAGTTAAGTACAAAGTTGTTATTTCTAAGCCTTTTTTTAATTATCATTATTATTATTATTATTATTATTATTATTATTATTATTATTATTATTATTATTATTATTATTATTATTATTATTATTATTATTATTTTTATTATTATTATGTGACACATTTAAGTATTCGATAAACAAACTTTAATACCATAGTAAGTCTCTTATTCATGTGTGTCTAACTATCTTGCATCTTGTTTTCGCTCACCTCTCGTGAGGTGAAGTATTTTGTAATCTTTAAGTTCAAAGCCTAGAACACATTTTTTTTAAGAAAGTGTATAACTCGTATCAGTAAGGCCTTTGAATACGCGAAGCTGTTCCTGAATTGTTTTTCTTTTAGAAAAGGACATTAAAAGGACGAGACGTTCTCTTATCATGGTTGTCTTGGAAATGAAAGGGCGTTTTGTCAAGAAGGTTTCAACGAACTTCATCCCAGTGAGTTGGAACATTCCTGCATCAATGTTTGCAACTGTGAAAAATACGAACACCGCTGACACCTGAGAATATTTGGCGAATGTTTAGTCTCAGGGTTTCATCAGAACTAGATTAATGTTGTCAGAACCGGGTACAAATTTAAGCGCGAGCTTCATTTTCTTGCGGATACTGACACATTTGGTTACTCTTTAAGTTAGATTTAACGAAAACGTTAATTAAATAATCGCATTTTCATAAATACATTCGTATAGCTCGAAAGCCATAAAACTTTTCTTGTTGTAAGCGATTAAGGAAAAATTACCGTTAAGTAATCAAGACCAACGTCCAAGTTTTACTTCGACTTTCGAGTTATGGATTGGGGATACATTTTGACCTAAGAACCGTAAAAATGTAAGATAAGATCTCCACATCTTTTAAATCTTAGACTTTTCAGGGCTGTAGCATTTTAGTTCAGGTGATTGCTTGCAAACTAATACTGTTGAGATTCTATATTACCAAGTTTATATGAGACTGCATAAACAAGAACAGTGCTCCAAAACTGCACTTTCTCTTTTGTTGAATGACAGTTGGCCGAAGATGATTTGTTTCGATACTTCAAGATTTTATTCAATAAAATATCAGATCTCCGGACAAACATCGAACAGCTTGGTCAAGAGGAGCCGTCCCCATCACGTGACTACAAACCTCTTGATGAACCTCCGCTGGCGCCAAATGTGTCAGTTTTTCCACTCATAATCTGAAAATGTTGAAACACGTTTTGCTGCTGGATTAGCAGCTGCCACATAGCTTAAAATTAACTCCACGAGAAAAGAGTGGGAAACTCATCGGCAGGAAGGAATGAAGAAACACATGACCAGAATAGACTTAGGTCGTATCACTCTAAGGCA
>JAWDGP010004546.1:147500-155000 GCA_033675545.1 Elysia crispata | reverse complement strand
TACGGCTGCTTCAAAAAACAGTGCAACACATTAGACCATGAAACACAGGACTCTTGGATATACTGTATACACTACAGGACCATGAAGCACAGGACTCTTGGATATACTGTATACACTACAGGACCATGAAGCACAGGACTCTTGGATATACTGTATACACTACAGGACCATGAAGCACAGGACTCTTGGATATACTGTATACACTACAGAACCATGAAGCACAGGACTCTTGGATATGGTATATACACTACAGGACCATGAAACACTGGACTCTTGGATATACTGTATACACTACAGAACCATGAAACACAGGACTCTTGGATATGGTATATACACTACAGAACCATGAAACACTGGACTCTTGGATATACTGTATACACTACAGAACCATGAAACACAGGACTCTTGGATATACTGTATACACTACAGGACCATGAAACACTGGACTCTTGGATATACTGTATACACTACAGGACCATGAAACACAGCACTCTTGAATATAGTCTATACACTACAGGACCATGAAACACAGCACTCTTGGATATACTGTATACACTACAGGACCATGAAGCACAGGACTCTTGAATATACTGTATACACTACAGGACCATGAAGCACAGGACTCATGGACATACTGTATACACTACAGGACAATGAAGCAAAGGACTCATGGATATACTGTATACCCTACAGCACTCAAACATGAATTAAACTCACTTTTACGCATACGTTATGTAGTAAACCTTGGAATTAGAATCAAAAGTGTCTCATAAGTTCATTCAGCCATCCTGATGGAAAGTTTACTTCCGGTTTGAGATTTAATTATAGCCCACACCAAAAAAAGGACCTTATCTGTTCTTTTCCATAGTATCAATGACTGTATAAAAGTAAAAAAAAAATTATTTCGCACGTTCTCGTAGTTTTCTGACAAATATTTTTTTTTTATATAGATCATTCATTTGTTCAATTCATTATCATGAAACATCTATAAAGCTCTCGTTAAGGCTTTTAATAAAGGGAAAAAGAATGATAATAAAATTAATGTGTTTAGGATGATGACTCAGAAGTCATGATGATGATAATTCTTGAAAAATCTCCCCATTTACATTAAAAACATAACTTCTAATCATCGCCTTTTGTATAAATGCTTAAAATCGCTGGAATTTAGTATTTACTTTTAATTTTTTAGTTTCTCCCTCTTATTTCTTATATATTACTTGCTTCGTGAAATAATTTGAAGTAATTGTTTCAAAGCTAACCGAACCAAAAAAAATTCATCTTCACCAGCTTTACAGAAAATATGCACAGAATACAAAAATAGAACAAGATCCTAGGATTTGGTTTAGTTTTACTTTTACAAAATTTTAGTTCAATCACCTCATTGTGATTCCAAGTCGCACCTCTCTCTCTCTCTCTCTCTCTCTCTCTCTCTCTCTCTCTCTCTCTCTCTCTCTCTCTCTCTCTCTCTCTCTCTCTCTCTCTCTCTCTCTCTCTCTCTCTCTCTCTCTCTCTCTCTCTCTCTCTAATGATGGTTTCAAGTCAGACCTCCAGTCAGTCGATGATGCCAATCTCTACACCGAGATGCGACACACTAATCCTAAACACTCTATTTCATCCAATGGTGAAGAGAATGGCATCAGTCTTATCTTTTTTATCTTTCTATCAATCACAAACTGTTAGTGGCCAAGAACATCTAGAGACTCCGTCAGTTTCTTTGCAGTATATCTTCTCCAGTTCAAAAATCGGGGAATCATTAAGAATCTTCCAACTATCAGATCCAGACTATCCGTTGGGCCAACTCCCCTTTCTTTGCGTTGTTTTTCATTGTTCACTTTTACTTTTCTTTATTGTTGTCGCACCAAAACTGTGGCCTCCGAGACACGCACACCCACACACACAAATATACACTCTTTCACAAAAACAAAAAAAGATCATTCCCAAGCGTTTTCTCTTTAATTATTTTAGTTGTCGATTTTCTACTTGGAAGTTAACAAGGTATTTCTTGATGATGTATAAAAGGTTTGCGTCATCTCCCTACCTATCTGCCTGTCTGTATTCATTTCTTTCTCCTTCACTTCTCTCTGTCCCTCTGGTTCTCTGTGTCTCTCTGTGTCTCTGTCTCTGTCTCTGTCTCTGTCTCTGTCTCTGTCTCTCTCTCTCTCTCTCTCTCTCTCTCTCTCTCTCTCTCTCTCTCTCTCTCTCTCTCTCTCTCTCTCTCTCTCCCAGTCTGTCTCCCTTAACTCGCTTTCTCTATTCTTTTCGAAACCATCTGCCTCCTTCTCTTCCTTTCTGCCCCTTCCTTCCATTCCCAACGTTCTGTCTCCCTCTATCATCCTTTCTCTCTTTCTTCCGCCTGCCCCTGTTTCTGTTATCCAGAGCATGGGTCCTCGGTAACGAAGGAGTTTAACCGTTGTCACCGTAACTTACCAGACAGGCGAAATGAGAGGTGTCTCGTTAGGCCTAATTATCTACCGGAACGCCACAGCGTAAGCCGAACTTTCTTAAGCCGCTTTCAGTAACTAGATTAATCAAGTAACTCATAAAGCGTTTGAGTCATCCATCTTTCTTCCGCCATTAGGAATCATCTACCGGGAAAAGAGAGATGTCAGGAACTGTCAAAGTTACGAGACGATACATGAGCTGTGGTTTATTTATTAAGGCTGAATTAGTCTTGTCTTCAATACGGTCTGTCTGACGTTCCCTATACGTATTCTCCCCCCCCCCCCCCCCTTTTTTTTCCCCTCTAAATGTAAAGAGATAAAGACCAAATTCAATATTCACAATGCGAGGGAAGTTTTTCCAGATTTGGAAACTGTAATTTACGGGGCTCGTTTCTCTGGCAATACGAGAATCTCAGCTAGCTAGATTTGACACTGCTTCATGAAAAGAAGAAAAAAAGATTTAAATTAAGCTGTGAGTTTGCATGTGATGTCGTGGAACAGAAAATGAATCCCCGGTTTACAAACTACCTCGGGCTAAAACGAAGTTAGAGAAATCGGATGTCATTCACACCAAGTTCTTCATTTGTAAGGGGTCAAAAGGTCAGTCTCATCATGACAGGATGGAGATCTTAGAACAGCCGTTTCCCAAAGGCTGCAAGGAAATTTACCACTGAAGAAGACTGTATAATTATGGCTGCCAATTAGATATTATTTACTACTTGTTATTGGTTTTTTTTATATAAATCCATAATATAAGTAACTTAACAAGTTATTCGTTCAGATGAGATCTCTGTATACTTCGCATATTTTAATTATTACTGTTTGATCGGACCGGCTTTGTTATATCATTACCTGTCGATATGACTTGAGTTGGGCATTTTTGGTTTCGAGTAGTAGAGTGGCAAAGTAAATAGTGAGCTTAACTCCCAACCGCGCCTATTGAGGTTCGAGCCCCATCACAGCTCTGGTTGCATGAAGAAAGAAACCTGACCACGCTTTTCCACAGTCAATCTAGCTAGATGAAGGTTGATGGTATTTTGAGCCAGTGCATGGTACAGCAGCTAGAGATCGCTGCCTGCCTGACAAAGATGTTGAGATACTGTTCTGTGTGGACCAACGTCTCGGCGGAGAATGTTATAAACTATTGAGAAATTATAAATTAATTTTCCAATAGTTTATGTTACACAATGGGGAGAGAACATGACGTCAGTTCTGATGCTAAACAATGTGAGAAAAATTGAACCTAATAAAGTATTTATGATCACGTCTAGCCGGAACATGTCCTCACAGCATCAGGTGCTGTTTCCGAGGAAGAGTCTTCTAAATCAAGAAATTTATCTACGCATTTCGGACAGCTCTCTGTCTCTGTCTCTGTCTCTCTCTGTCTCTGTCTCTGTCTCTGTCTCTCTCTCTCTCTCTCTCTCTCTCTCTCTCTCTCTCTCTCTCTCTCTCTCTCTCTCTCTCTCTCTCTCTCTCTCTCTCATTTAGTGGTAACAATGTTATAGATTCTTTAGAAACATTCACTAAGCTTTGCTAAGTGGAAATAACATCAGGACATCCTCCTTATTTCCTAGATTTCTTACAAAATTATGAAAGATCTGAAGAGGATTCAATATAATAATTCACGTTTTGTTCACAAAATTACAATCTCGTGCTGGAGCACATGTCGTGAACAAAACTCCACGATGCAGGCCGTATGTTGAGATTGTATATCAGTTTCATTGGTCGTTTGATGCAGCCACTCACAAGGTGATCTTAGGACTTTTCTTCTTATGAAACAAATCTCTGACGGGCAGGGTGCTGCTAAAAATGATGAGGCTCTTGATGCAAACGGTCGAAGATGCTCATTGCGAGAATTCACAACCACCCATTAATTTGTGCCTACATGATAATCAGAGTTTGAAAGACCTACACAGAAATAAGGATTTTACAATATATTTTCTGTTTAAAGGGACTTTCAAAAACAAAACAAAATTAATTCTCTCTTCAAACTCCATGCATAAGAATACCTAGCCTGGGTGCCATGTGATAGCTAATTTCTGTTCTATAGGCCATTTTTAATAACGGCCCTATTTTAAGCTGTGATTTATAATTTCCCTAAATTTCTGTTGTTATTATATTTTTACCTCTTGAAAACATCGATTAGAACCGCTCGAGAACAAGCTTTCAGAAGCATCTTCCATCCAGGGAAGAAGGAGCAAAATACCATTTAAACTTGGTCAAACCAAAAAAAAAAACCCACCAAAAAACAACCAATTGTTCTGCACTTTTATAAGATGTTATCTACATCAGTAAAAATGTTATATAGATTTAGCTTCGGGTTGGCCAAACTGTAACAGAGCATATTCCAACAGTGCTATGGTGGCGAGACGGCGCTAACGGCCTTATATATATATATATATATATATATATATATATATATATATATATATATATATATATATATATATGTATCTTAGGCTTAGCCAGGAAGACTTTTATATACCGTCTTATCATTTGAATGTCATGATGTGGCGTGGAGAGGACAAACAAGATAATTACTGAGTACTTCATTGTCTGCGTGTCTGGGTGTTCTTGGTGATGTTAGGAACATTCAAACGAGAACTGTCTAGGTAATCCCTGTGTCAGAACAAGCCACATAGTCACGACTACAGGACACGGAGACTAAAGTCTTCTCGGTTGACTGTAGAATAAACTTGGAATGATTTCTCGAGGCACTTACCAAACATGAAGAACTTAGTACAGGAGCAGGCACAAAACTTTATAATTACCACACAAAAAAGAAACAACACAACTATTAGTTTAAGGTGCAAACGTTTCTCTTTCAAGACAAAGCTGCATTAAAGGCGAAACATATATATGTTTAATAAATAGCTGTGTTGTTTCTTTTATATTTCTTTTTGTTTTGTTTTATTTTATTGTTTGTCCCGTAATTATAAAGCTGTGTGCCTGTTCCTTTTTAGCCTCTGTATTATACTATATTAGTCACAGACGCGTCCTAATGGATCATCTGTAATTACCGAGTTGTCCTCCAAATGAGGTGTGTTTGCCCTTCTCTTTAGAGAGAGAGACGGAAACAAAACGAGAGAAGAGAGAGAGAGAGAGAGAGAGAGAGAGAGAGAGAGAGAGAGAGAGAGAGAGAGAGAGAGAATTTGGGTGGATGGATGACCTTCGCAGAGATGTGATAGTCGAACTAAAACTGTTACTGAGTAAACACTCATTGTCACCTCCTAGCATATAATGTGAATCTTCCGTTAACACAAGTCCATGAAAGTGTTATCTAAAAGGAAAAAAAGAGGAATAGACAAGAAAAGGAACTAGGTTATAGATAATGTATAGACTGGAACAGAATACCAGGCAGACAGTCAGACATATATATATAGAGAGAGAAAGAGACAGAGAGATAGTGAGAGAGAGAGAGAGTGAGAGAGAGAGAGAGAGAGAGAGAGATGGTCAGAGAGAGAGTGAGAGTGAGAGAGAGAAATGCAATTAGAGAGAAGGAAGACGTTGAGGGACAGATTGAAACAGAAAGATAATAAGAGGGAAAGACATATGATAAGAGAGAGAGAGAGTGAGACAGAGAGAGATGGTCAGAGAGAGTGAGAGAGAAAAAAGCAAGTAGAGAAAACGAAGGCGTTGTTGGACAGATTGAAACAGACAGATAATAAGCAAGAGACATATGATGTGTGTCAGAGAGAGAGAGAGAGAGAGAGAGAGAGAAACACACACACATACATACACACAAATAGAGACACACACATTCACACAAACAGAGAGAGAGTGAGCGAGTGAGAGAGAGAGAAAGAGAGAGAGAGAGAGAGAGAGAGAGAGAGAGAGAGAGAGAGAGAGAGCCGATCTCAGACATCAAGTACGACATACATGTAGACAGAAAACTCAGCCGTCTTGAAAAATTCATGAGGCTCTCACCAGCCGATAATTGAACCGACTGTCGCTAAAGTATCCCGAGCATCCTTAGAGACCCCTCCCGTACCAAAGTTCAGATTAGCTCAGTTAGCAGCTACACTTTTGAAAGACACCATGCCGGTCTCTAGAAACCCTAAATACGGAAGTGGGTCGTCTTGACATTGATGACGATATATCGAACCAGTGAAAGGAGATGTTTTTCCTGGTGACTCAACCTCTAGGGGCACGCACCAGCTTGGCATTCGGTCCATCCCACATAAAGCTAATAGTATTGTAAATGTTTGCAGAATTCCTTTCCTGTGGGCACTGCAGACAGAAGTATAATTCTCTGGTACTGCACAGCTCCACGTAAAACGGATTGGCTTGCCTGGGAATAATAATAGATTTCTCATTTCAATATTATTGAAATTAAATTTTGTCTTTTCATTCTGATAGAGAGAACTTTTGAAAGAAAAAAAATCAAAATGTAGTATTATTTTATCATATTTCACTATTTACAACATCTACATTTGCTTTTTACTATTTCATATAAAGAAACTTTTAAACGCTAGATGAAGGGCATTGAAAGTCAATAATGTATGTCCAAAAAAGCCCATAAGTTAACCGTCTTGTGGGAATTCATACCGACCAAGGCTTCCAAAAATAGAAGGCACTGTAACCGAGCTGACCTAGAAAATCGTGTAGGCTGAATTTTTAATGGGAGGTGCTGCTCGGTTTGCGGTAAATGCAAAATTAAATAATCCTTTAAGGCACACAGCGTGATGGATAGCTGTTGGCTTGTAATGCGTTCTTTAAGAAACCTAATTGTATCACATCACATAGAGATTTTACTTCATGTAGCTGCCATTTTCAATTGACTGATGTTTCTTTCATAGTAAACATCTTTATTTAGCTCGTAAAGACATTATAAACTAGATCTAGAACTGGTTAAAATCACACTAGAAGATCGTGCAATGTCTAGATCTAAGAAATCTCTGGATCTAAATCTAGCAGCAAAGAAGCTCATAACATATATAGCTTCGTCTGCCCCAATCTTTGTTATTGTTTGACTGCCTTCTTTATTTCTATATGATAGAGGTTTGTTTGTTGCTTTTGAAATCTCTATCTGAATTCTATGCCTATTTCCACAACGTCT
>JAWDGP010004546.1:115000-140000 GCA_033675545.1 Elysia crispata | reverse complement strand
CTTATATGAATATGTATGAGCTAGGTCATTTGAATTCGTTTAGGTGCTGTCTTGTTGTACTTGCCACTCTGTTTGTGTATGGGGACTCTCTCGTTGACGTTATTAGTGTGATCTGGTTGACTTCTGCCGGACCAAAGGAAGGCAAATTTTGTTTTATTACTTCAACCTAGCCATGCTGTTAGAAACGAATGTTTGTAAATACTAAGTAGCACAAATTTGTATCCGAGTACCGAAGTTGAACAAGGAAATTCACAACAAATCGTTATTAACAGTATTTTACTTCCGGTTTCAAGGGGAATAATTACGACCTAGTCATCAAGCAAGACACCGTTTGAACAAGAAGCTGCTGTATGCAGGATACAACTCATCTTTCTAAGATAAAGTTCCTGTCTTTCACAGCCTTATGCTGTATTAACTGCATGACAGGTAGTCAAGGATATAATATTGTCCACTCTTCGGTTAAGGCTGCCCACACAGGTGGAGAGATCGAAGAAGAAGAAGAAGAAGAAGAAGAAGAAGAAGAAGAAGAAGAAGAAGAAGAAGAAGAAGAAGAAGAAGAAGAAGAAGAAGAAGAAGAAGAAGAAGAAGAAGAAGAAGAAGAAGAAGAAGAAGAAGAAGAAGAAGAAGAAGAGGAAGAAGAAGAAGAAGAAGAAGAGGAAGAAGAAGACGAAGAAGAAGAAGAAGAAGAAGAAGAAGAAGAAGAAGAAGAAGAAGAAGAAGAAGAAGAAGAAGAAGAAGAAGAAGAAGAAGAAGAAGAAGAAGAAGAAGAAGAAGAAGAAGAAGAAGAAGAAGAAGAAACGGTAATAGTTCAAATAACAAGGCGAGAACTTAGTTATAAGAATTTAACATCTCACCCACATGTTCATAGGAATATTTACATTAATACATTTGACAAATCAGTTCTGTTAAAATTAAAGTCATGGGTATACCGCAGAATGAACAGCCCATCTTTGTGTTAAATAACCAAAGTGACCGCCTGTAACAATTAAAATGGCGATATCGTTTTACTAAGAAGTTGAAATATGTTTGAATGTGAGTTACCATCAATAGCTACAGACAAAAAAAATCACTGCACAAGGAAACGTTTTTCATACTGAGTACTCGGCCGTTCCCAGTCACACTTTAGCCCGTCACAGTTGTGAGTACGGTACGTCAATCCACTGCTAGATGAAAACCTTGTTACTGCATTATGCATCAATCATGAAATATTGGACGTATGGATAAGAAATGTTTTAATGATGGATTGATCGGGAGGAAATATTGCCCCTCAGTTCCTGACGACAGACCGTCAAAATTGGAAACAATCATCACCATACAGGTACGCCTCGATTGTTTCTACAATTTCAACTCACCGTCGCCATTTCACTCCGTGGTAATTAAACTTGTCCACCTGTTTTTGATTCAATACAATGCAATATTAGGCGTTGCAACCTGCTTACTGTATCCAAGTTGTTGATTTTTCAATTTATTCTTCTAATAGGAGAATAAAGTTGCGGATGTGTATTATAACGAAATAGATGTTGTACGAACTTTTAACCCTATCCCCCACAGCCCCCACCCCCACCCCAAGCCTCAAGAATCGAGAGGAATATTTTCTGGTTTTCTTTTGGTTTTTTTTTCCAGTGGATCCTGCGAATGGTTTGGTTCGAACCCTACCCCACCCCATCCCATCACGGGAAGTCCTAGCTAGAGATCGAACCCGGTACCTCCATCACGGGAAGTCCTAGCTAGAGATCGAACCCGGTACCTCCATCACGGGAAGTCCTAGCTAGAGATCGAACCCGGTACCTCCATCACGGGAAGTCCTAGCTAGAGATCGAACCCGGTACCTCCATCACGGGAAGTCCTAGCTAGAGATCGAACCCGGTACCTCCATCACGGGAAGTCCTAGCTAGAGATCGAACCCGGTACCTCCATCACGGGAAGTCCTAGCTAGAGATCGAACCCGGTACCTCCATCACGGGAAGTCCTAGCTAGAGATCGAACCCGGTACCTCCATCACGGGAAGTCCTAGCTAGAGATCGAACCCGGTACCTCCATCACGGGAAGTCCTAGCTAGAGATCGAACCCGGTACCTCCATCACGGGAAGTCCTAGCTAGAGATCGAACCCGGTACCTCCATCACGGGAAGTCCTAGCTAGAGATCGAACCCGGTACCTCCATCACGGGAAGTCCTAGCTAGAGATCGAACCCGGTACCTCCATCACGGGAAGTCCTAGCTAGAGATCGAACCCGGTACCTCCATCACGGGAAGTCCTAGCTAGAGATCGAACCCGGTACCTCCATCACGGGAAGTCCTAGCTAGAGATCGAACCCGGTACCTCCATCACGGGAAGTCCTAGCTAGAGATCGAACCCGGTACCTCCATCACGGGAAGTCCTAGCTAGAGATCGAACCCGGTACCTCCATCACGGGAAGTCCTAGCTAGAGATCGAACCCGGTACCTCCATCACGGGAAGTCCTAGCTAGAGATCGAACCCGGTACCTCCATCACGGGAAGTCCTAGCTAGAGATCGAACCCGGTACCTCCATCACGGGAAGTCCTAGCTAGAGATCGAACCCGGTACCTCCATCACGGGAAGTCCTAGCTAGAGATCGAACCCGGTACCTCCATCACGGGAAGTCCTAGCTAGAGATCGAACCCGGTACCTCCATCACGGGAAGTCCTAGCTAGAGATCGAACCCGGTACCTCCATCACGGGAAGTCCTAGCTAGAGATCGAACCCGGTACCTCCATCACGGGAAGTCCTAGCTAGAGATCGAACCCGGTACCTCCATCACGGGAAGTCCTAGCTAGAGATCGAACCCGGTACCTCCATCACGGGAAGTCCTAGCTAGAGATCGAACCCGGTACCTCCATCACGGGAAGTCCTAGCTAGAGATCGAACCCGGTACCTCCATCACGGGAAGTCCTAGCTAGAGATCGAACCCGGTACCTCCATCACGGGAAGTCCTAGCTAGAGATCGAACCCGGTACCTCCATCACGGGAAGTCCTAGCTAGAGATCGAACCCGGTACCTCCATCACGGGAAGTCCTAGCTAGAGATCGAACCCGGTACCTCCATCACGGGAAGTCCTAGCTAGAGATCGAACCCGGTACCTCCATCACGGGAAGTCCTAGCTAGAGATCGAACCCGGTACCTCCATCACGGGAAGTCCTAGCTAGAGATCGAACCCGGTACCTCCATCACGGGAAGTCCTAGCTAGAGATCGAACCCGGTACCTCCATCACGGGAAGTCCTAGCTAGAGATCGAACCCGGTACCTCCATCACGGGAAGTCCTAGCTAGAGATCGAACCCGGTACCTCCATCACGGGAAGTCCTAGCTAGAGATCGAACCCGGTACCTCCATCACGGGAAGTCCTAGCTAGAGATCGAACCCGGTACCTCCATCACGGGAAGTCCTAGCTAGAGATCGAACCCGGTACCTCCATCACGGGAAGTCCTAGCTAGAGATCGAACCCGGTACCTCCATCACGGGAAGTCCTAGCTAGAGATCGAACCCGGTACCTCCATCACGGGAAGTCCTAGCTAGAGATCGAACCCGGTACCTCCATCACGGGAAGTCCTAGCTAGAGATCGAACCCGGTACCTCCATCACGGGAAGTCCTAGCTAGAGATCGAACCCGGTACCTCCATCACGGGAAGTCCTAGCTAGAGATCGAACCCGGTACCTCCATCACGGGAAGTCCTAGCTAGAGATCGAACCCGGTACCTCCATCACGGGAAGTCCTAGCTAGAGATCGAACCCGGTACCTCCATCACGGGAAGTCCTAGCTAGAGATCGAACCCGGTACCTCCATCACGGGAAGTCCTAGCTAGAGATCCGAACCCGGTACCTCCATCACGGGAAGTCCTAGCTAGAGATCGAACCCGGTACCTCCATCACGGGAAGTCCTAGCTAGAGATCGAACCCGGTACCTCCATCACGGGAAGTCCTAGCTAGAGATCGAACCCGGTACCTCCATCACGGGAAGTCCTAGCTAGAGATCGAACCCGGTACCTCCATCACGGGAAGTCCTAGCTAGAGATCGAACCCGGTACCTCCATCACGGGAAGTCCTAGCTAGAGATCGAACCCGGTACCTCCATCACGGGAAGTCCTAGCTAGAGATCGAACCCGGTACCTCCATCACGGGAAGTCCTAGCTAGAGATCGAACCCGGTACCTCCATCACGGGAAGTCCTAGCTAGAGATCGAACCCGGTACCTCCATCACGGGAAGTCCTAGCTAGAGATCGAACCCGGTACCTCCATCACGGGAAGTCCTAGCTAGAGATCGAACCCGGTACCTCCATCACGGGAAGTCCTAGCTAGAGATCGAACCCGGTACCTCCATCACGGGAAGTCCTAGCTAGAGATCGAACCCGGTACCTCCATCACGGGAAGTCCTAGCTAGAGATCGAACCCGGTACCTCCTTCAAGTCAATTCTACTGTCCATCGAAACGATACAACAAAACTCAGAGCAAAACGCGTCTTTACGTAACTGTTAAAGGCTGGTCGACTCTACTTATAACTTGAGAAGCTGAGAGGCAAAGATCGTACAGTCTCAGATTTTTTGTAACAGCATCGTGTTGTGAAGTTTTGTACACGCAAGATCCCTCAATAGTTTTAGACCTGCCAAGTTTCCTTAAAGCATGTAAACCAAAAGTGTGTAAAGAAAAGGAGAAATATGTTAAGAGCCCCACCCCCCTCCCTCTTCTTTTTTTAAAGCAATATTTTCATAAATCCCTCATCCTGAAATCAGCTAGCCAGCATCCGTGTTGTGAACCCAAAGCTCTAACAGCTGAGCTATATTTTACTTAAAGGCACTGCACACTTTTTGATTCAGTAAAACCTTGGTATTGTTTTACATAACTTCTGATTCTTTTTCAGATTTATGATGGCTAGGAGATCATTTACGCACGTCATGAAAAGAAAAATAGTATTATCTAAGCGGCTTAACGGGAAGAAATAATTTGAATAATATCGTGGATCTTTGGAAAATCAAAGTCTGGAATAACGATTAACTAAAATGAAAATAAAGCATCAAAACAAAGAAAGCGTCGCAACTTTTATCTCATCTGGTAAAGATAGTTGTAATGCAATATGATTTCGTTTTCAAGTTGAAAAAGATATTTTGAGAACAAAAGATGCATTTTAGAAAAGGATGCCTAGCAGTGTCAAATCAGAAAATCCACTTACCACTCCTGTTGCATGTATAAAGTTGTTTTTTTTTTCTGAAAGTCTTTATTTTATTTTTTTTTATTTGACCCACAAGCTAAGTATATACCAAGTGCAGATCATAGTCTCCCCTTAACAAAACCTAAAGTAAGCTGAAATGGCCTCTGTTTGTAGTAACTTTCTTAACGGAATCTGCGTGACTTAAAGAAGGTACTGGGGAACGAACTGACGTACTCGGTGGAGCTCTCCCCAGCGCCAACAATACCATACCAGTTAGTTGCTAGGTAACACGCTGCAGTTCTGACGTTAACAGAAGGTTCAGGCAGGGGACAGGAGGACCTATTAGCTGTCGTGTCAGACGCATTTCAGGTCAGCGACCGAGCTCTACTGTTTCCGGTCTGCATTTTACTGTTTCCGGAGCGGACGAACCGATAGATCCGCCACTTTATATAAAAGAGGCCGGTTTCGAGAAAAATTCCAGCAGCCACTCTAAATATTCCGAGTATTTTCTCCATCGTAATGCTGAACAGAACCGTAAAACCGAAAGTACGGTATTTGCTACTATGGAAAACTATTCATTCCTTAGTTTAAATTCGACAGTTCTCATCAAATGCGATTTCCCAAAGACTTTTTCCCTTTGTTTAAACTCTTGAGTTTGTTCAACAACCAGAAGAATTCCGAAGATCTGAACAGAACTAGAAAATTCTGTTTTTAAATGTTTCCTCATGTGCACGTTTTACGTTACCCCTTTTAGACTTTATTTTTCAAATCATTGTGCCTTCTTGTAGTCTCTATTGCTTGATTCGCAAACAATAACTTGGAATATGACTTCGGAGCATAACTCTTGTGAAATCGCATTCCATGTATCTCCCAAGAAAGTTCGTCTTTCTGAACCACACGATGTTTACATTGCGAACAAAAATATTAACAAGTAAACGGATTATCTTTTATCCCCACAATGTTAACATTGTGTACAGAAAAATTAACAAGTAAACCGAGGATCTTTCAACCACTCAATGTTAACATTGCGCACAGGAAAATTAACAAGCAAACGGAGGATCCTTCAGCCCCACAATGTTAACATTGCGTACAGAAAAATAAATAAGTAAACGAATTATCTTTCAAACACACAATGTTAACATTGCGTACAGAAAAATAAATAAGTAAACGAATTATCTTTCAAACACACAATGTTAACATTGCGAACAGAAAAATAAATGAGTGGATCATCTTCCACCAATACAAACATTGACCATATTTTTGTTTGATTAACATACAAACTTATCTTGTAAATACATGCATGTGAGTGAAGGCGAAGAACCCCACGACAAGGGTTTTTTTTTTTTTGTTTATTTGTTTTAATCGAGTTTCTTTAAGCAGGAAAAAAAAATGAATAAAATAGGTCAAACATTTAATTCTAGACTAAAGCAAAATCAGATTCATAAGCTGATTGGAATTTTATAAAATTAGCTAACTTTTCCTACAAGAGACCGATGTATCGTTAAAACCTAAGATGCTCATCTTGATGCAATAAGGGGTGAAGTGGTCTTAGTTAACTTCACAAACAGAAATATCATCGAGTCAATGAAAGGAGAAGTTAAAAGCTGAAAAGAAATAAAACGAAGAGGAAGACAAAAAATGCGAAAAAAAAAAACAACATACAAAGCAAATAAATGCCGTGTCTGGAAAAAAAGTGGGAAACTGAAAAACCGATCGAAGATTTATTCAAGGCTTTTTACTCCATTTACCAATTTTTTTTTTTATTGTTGTTGGTAATTGTAAAGTAAGATGATTTAAAGAATTATATATCTTTTTCTTTTTATTTTGCTTCTAAACTGACTCTAAATGTAATGGAAAAATGTTTTGATTTAAAAAGTGAAGGAAAATCCGAGGAGAAATAACAACGTAAAATAGAGGAAGAAACGTATTTATAATGATAGGTTGATAGAGAGATTTATTTAAATGATCTTGTCTCAGTGAAAGTTCCATTTATTATTTTTTCTTTAATTTGAACTTTCAGGTTTAAAAAAAAGACAAACATTTCTTTTTTTTTTTTTTTCCAAATATCGAAAGCTAAAAATGATATCCTTAAAACCTTTCTGAAGATTCAGAAAAAAAGAAGTTTTGAAGAAAAGAAAGAAATATTCTAGATAAATTGGTTTTGACTGCTGAGTAATGCCCATTTACCATTTGAATACGCATTTTTTATTCCATAATGTTCTGATGTTTGCTGTTAAATAACAAAGCAGTGAATAAAATTGGCGGGAACTCATGATACATTATCGAATACACTGTTTGGTGCATTCAAAGAAAAAAAAATCTATAAAGTGGCCTTGCTAAAGCTCCCCCCCCCCCCAAACCCCCTCCCAACCCCGTAAAAAGAAACCACTAGATTTTGTTGAATGTTGCACCTTCGTATTTTCTTTAATTGATATTTACGAGAGACCTTGCTGTACTAAGCTTTTAGTCCGCAAATACCAATATCACTCCCATGTCAGAAAGACTTGAAAACAGAAGTCCATTAGTTTTCAAAACAATCAACATTTTTTTAACAATCATTCACGAGAGAAAATTCATAAGCAGATTTGTTTCAGTCTGTAGGGATGGTCCACTTGAATGGCAAATTATGGGAATACGCGACACAGCTACACTTGAAAATAATGAAGAGTGAAGTTTGAAGACGAAATAAACTTTCGAAATGGGAGTTGGAAGCGGGCACTTTCCTTTGCAAATTTAATAAACGCATAAAAAAACAAGAGGATTCTTAATGCTTTTAAATGTAAATGGGACGTCTCCCAAGACTCAGTTTGGCCTCTGTTAGCACAAGCGATGCTCTAGTAATGCTATAGGCGGATCAGATCAGAACAAAGTGAGGATCAGACATCATCAGGCTAACTTTCTAGAGGGAGTCGCGCACTGGGAGAAGGAATAACGTGACTTAATGGTTTGTCGCGTGCCAGTTTAGAGTCGGGTAAGCGTTGACAGCATGCATAATCTTGTTTGAAAATATTATCCTCGCCATAGCTCTCTATCTAGACGAATGATCATGTCCAGTTTATTGAAAAATTGAAGTCTTAATGGTAAATGAGTACTGACAAAGTCTTTGTCTAGCATTTATCGAAGACTAATGTTATTGCTGTTTACGTCGCCCCCTCTCTAATTGATGTCGTCGAAGAAACACGCAAAATTACATTTAGTAAATCCTCCCCGGTAACCTAGATTGCTTGCTACGGCAGTTAATTCGAACTGGGAAAATTATCAGATGTTTATGAATGTGAATTATGAACAAATTTAAAATCAATCTCGACTTGTGGTCGGTTTAAGATCACGCACTTAGCTTTGGTCATTGGAAATTAACTGTTAAAGTTTAACATAATAAATCAGGCAAAAAAAGTCTTCCGCTCTGCCATGAGAGGCGTTAAGTGATAGAATGGAGATTTGTGTCAATCGAGATGATTTCCTATTCAATCCACATTTTTCTAATAGTTAGAAACGAGTCACGAGATAATATATATATATATATATATAAATATATAAAAAAAAATTTTTGCGTGAAAAGTCATACTTACTTCTGCTGCTGTCTTAAGTCAAAATAATGCTACTTAGCATAGTGTTGGATGGGCATGGTGCATGAAATAGATCCAGATGTCCATAGATCGTCTGTGCCTGAAAATAGGAACATGTTTGGAACATGTGGTATTCAATGTTTGGCGAAGATGGTTTCATGCCCTTCATATCTGCAGTCGCGTTGCAGTTTTCCCGTCTAGCTGGGTTCCTTAGAGATTCTCAGAGAGGTATTACACTAGCTTAGCCATCACACAGGTATATGTAATCTCCCAGTTTTTATCCAAAGCGTATATTGTATGAGTTTTGATATCAGAGGTTCTTTCACATTCTTTGATTGATGCCTTGCACATGTCGGGACAGTTCTGCAAGTAAGCTATGGTGTATTTATACATATATGGTCAAAACACGCTCTCACGGATTCCAGTATGAACGTTTTCCAACACTCTTTGAGGCATGTCTCTTGCTATTACAAATCTGTTTGTAAAGAAAAATATTCCTTCCTTTTCATTTACTTCTGTTTTCAATCTTTTGAATCTTTTCATGACTTTTCCGTGACATTCTTGACAAACTTAAGAAATTGAAGCTAACTTTTGCATCTTTCTTTGCATTCTTGATGATTTTTTTAAGGATCATATTGCTAGCTGGTATCGAGGTTGAAGATTGTAACAAACTACAGGCGACTAACCTTTTGTGGTGTTATGTGGTATGATGGAGATTTGTCACAGTTTCAGCAAAGACATGCGGCGTCAATTTAGAGGATGGAGATTTGTCATAGTGTCAGCAAAGACATGCGTCAATTTAGAGGATGGAGATTTGTCACAATATCAGCAAAGACATGCGGCGTCAATTTAGAGGATGGAGATTTGTCACAATATCAGCAAAGACATGCGGCGTCAATTTAGAGGATGGAGATTTGTCATAGTGTCAGCAAAGACATGCGTCAATTTAGAGGATGGAGATTTGTCACAATATCAGAAAAGACATGCGGCGTCAATTTAGAGGATGGAGATTTGTCACAGTATCAGCAAAGACATGCGGCGTCAATTTAGAGGATGGAGATTTGTCACAATATCAGCAAAGACATGCGGCGTCAATTTAGAGGATGGAGATTTGTCACAGTATCAGCAAAGACATGCGGCGTCAATTTAGAGGATGGAGATTTGTCACAGTATCAGCAAAGACATGCGGCGTCAATTTAGAGAATGGAGATTTGTCACAGTATCAGCAAAGACATGCGGCGTCAATTTAGAGAATGGAGATTTGTCACAATATCAGCAAAGACATGCGGCGTCAATTTAGAGAATGGAGATTTGTCACAGTATCAGCAAAGACATGCGTCAATTTAGAGAATGGAGATTTGTCACAATATCAGCAAAGACATGCGGCGTCAATTTAGAGAATGGAGATTTGTCACAGTATCAGCAAAGACATGCGGCGTCAATTTAGAGAATGGAGATTTGTCACAATATCAGCAAAGACATGCGGCGTCAATTTAGAGAATGGAGATTTGTCACAGTATCAGCAAAGACATGCGTCAATTTAGAGAATGGAGATTTGTCACAATATCAGCAAAGACATGCGGCGTCAATTTAGAGAATGGAGATTTGTCACAGTATCAGCAAAGACATGCGGCGTCAATTTAGAGGATGGAGATTTGTCACAGTATCAGCAAAGACATGCGGCGTCAATTTAGAGAATGGAGATTTGTCACAGTATCAGCAAAGACATGCGTCAATTTAGAGAATGGAGATTTGTCACAGTATCAGCAAAGACATGCGGCGTCAATTTAGAGGATGGAGATTTGTCACAGTATCAGCAAAGACATGCGGCGTCAATTTAGAGAATGGAGATTTGTCACAGTATCAGCAAAGACATGCGTCAATTTAGAGAATGGAGATTTGTCACAATATCAGCAAAGACATGCGGCGTCAATTTAGAGGATGGAGATTTGTCACAGTATCAGCAAAGACATGCGTCAATTTAGAGAATGGAGATTTGTCACAGTATCAGCAAAGACATGCGGCGTCAATTTAGAGAATGGAGATTTGTCACAATATCAGCAAAGACATGCGGCGTCAATTTAGAGGATGGAGATTTGTCACAGTATCAGCAAAGACATGCGGCGTCAATTTAGAGAATGGAGATTTGTCACAATATCAGCAAAGACATGCGGCGTCAATTTAGAGAATGGAGATTTGTCACAATATCAGCAAAGACATGCGGCGTCAATTTAGAGGATGGAGATTTGTCACAATATCAGCAAAGACATGCGGCGTCAATTTAGAGGATGGAGATTTGTCACAGTATCAGCAAAGACATGCGTCAATTTAGAGGATGGAGATTTGTCACAATATCAGCAAAGACATGCGGCGTCAATTTAGAGGATGGAGATTTGTCACAATATCAGCAAAGACATGCGGCGTCAATTTAGAGGATGGAGATTTGTCACAGTATCAGCAAAGACATGCGTCAATTTAGAGGATGGAGATTTGTCACAGTATCAGCAAAGACATGCGTCAATTTAGAGGATGGAGATTTGTCACAACATAAGCCATGATAGGTGTTTAGTGATAGGATGGAGATTTCTTGCGATATCAATTTGAGAGCTGTTACGCGATAGGATAAAGTTTATCACAATATCAATAAATAAATGTGTTAATAGGCAGAAATTTATGACAATATCAATAGATAAAGGTGTTAAATATACCATATCAATATTGAGGATTGTACATTTTTCTAGCCTTCTTAGGTTAAAATTTGAATGTAATTTATTTTCAATAATCGAAGAATATAATTAGCGTCCTTTTTTTTTCTTATTCTTTGTTTTGTTTTGCTTGTTTGTTGTTGCGTTTTCTTATTAGTGAGACGTGCAAGATATTTTTTTCTTAACTTTAATCTCTGTCATCCGATTTCGACGGACATAATTTATCTGGAAACAATCCTCATTTTAAATTTGAAAGTTCAGCAGCTATCACATACATGCTCTAAAGGGGAGGCTGGAAGTGTATGAGTGTGTGTGTGTGAGGAGGTTTTTTTTTTTTGGGGGGGGGGAGGTGGAGGAGGGGTGGCTATAATGCTGTGTAGAATATCAGAAAACTATTTTAAAGTTGGGCCCTACCCCATTTCCAGGATGCAAGAGGGGTTGGGGTGGTTCCTAAATGACCCGCATCGTGACTACTGGCTGACACTTTCTCTTGAGAAGAAATTAGAAACTGCAGTTTAATTGAGCGGAAGAGAGCTGCTGACTGAGAAGTTGTGACAGCATTTAGATTGGGAGAGGCGAAGAGGTGAAAATTCTGCTAATTGTGAAATAAAAGAGATGAGGATGTTGAGGAATAAAGTCCAGAAATAAGATAAATAGAGAGAGTGGTAGACATAAAGAGGTAGACAAAGAATAATTTTGAGAGAGGATACAAATAAAGATTCAGATAGGGATAGACAGAAAAATAGATAGATGAATAGATATATAGATACATATACAGATAGATAGATAGATAGATAGATAGATAGATAGATAGATAGATAGATAGATAGATAGATAGATAGATTGGGGAAGATAGAGGGAGAGCGAACTGTAAATATATAGAGAAAAAGAAAACAAAACAACACAGTGTTTTGAACGCGACTGAAGAGAATAAGACAGAGAGAAAAAAAGAAAAATGAAGAGAGATAGAGCGAGTGATAAGAAGAGAGGCCAAGAGAGGGAGGGACATGTAGCTAAATAGGCAGAGGAAGCTGAGAGAAACATAACGTAATAGAATCAGATTACCACGCATATACATACACATAAAAAGATTGGTGGAAAAAGAGAGCAGAAAAATAATTGCCTTCTATGAAACCAGAAAATTAGAAATTTGCTTCAATTAAAACACAACAGATAAATCATTCAGTACATGTGCAGTATAGAGTGCGCTGACTTACAAACAAAAATTATACAATGATTTTACAATAGAGGATGCTTCAATTGACAAAAAAGTAATCAAATTCCATTGTGAGAGTAGTGTATAAAAACGCAAACGTGCAAATTAATGTAAACAAGATTATATCATATTTAAAGGAAAGAGCACGGTTGGTGGGCGTGGAGAGTATGCGTATGCTTTGATCAGGAAGTAAATCAAACTCTAATGGATGAAATCAAGAGCAGAATTATTTTTATCGAGTTTTCCTTGAGCACACTACAAGGTGAGCTAGGACTGTAGATTAACACAAAACTTAGGGCTGCAATCAAGAAGATGAGATGAAACTAGGGTGCAAGTTGTCCATGGTGTCGATGTCAAACACCCAGGAACATTATTTAAATCAATGAGATTTGAGGAGGAACTATCTAGAAGATAATTACGTTAAGATAATCATGAGGACTAGAGATATGGGGGGTATTTGGTGCATTTCCTCAATGGAACCAGTAAAATTTTGGATCAAAGTAATTATCTTAGATATAATTCGAAGATCTATGTACCAATGCTAGAACTCCACGTTTCTGAGTTTACTTAAACGAGATTATTGGATGGCCTTCTTAGTTTGACTGTGAGTTATTATATAATCAAAGCTCATTTTTTTATGATATGAGAATCTATATGGAATTAGACACATGAGGGAATAAAGAATGGCATAGGTAGAGAGATACAAAACGTTTGACTGTGTATGTACGAGACACACATACATACACACATAGAACGCGCATGGAAAATAAGAGAGAGAGAGGGGGAGAGAGAGAGAGAGGGGGGGGAAGCAGAGAGAAAGAAAACCAGAGAGAGAAAGAGAGAGAGAGAGAGAAAACCAGAGAGAGAGAACCAGAGAAAAAAAACCAGAGAGAGATAACCAAAGAGAAAGAGAGAGAGAGAGAGAGAGAGAGAGAGAGAGAGAGAGAGAGAGAGAGAGAGAGAGAGAGAGAGAGAGAGAGAGAGAGAGAGAGAGAGAGAGAAAACCATAGAGAGAGAGAACCAGAGACAGAGAGAGAGAGAAACAAAGAGAGCGAGAACCAGAGAGAGAGAGAGAGAGAGAGAGAGAGAGAGAGAGAGAGAGAGAGAGAGAGAGAACAGTATCAGCGTATGTGCGATTTGAAAGACTCGGACAGAGACGCATAATGGACAACAGAGCTGGAGAAGAAAGTTTACAGGGATGACCTGGTGGCGGGGTTTTTTTTTTATTATTTTTTTTTATTTTCAGCAGGCAGAGGCGGGGACAGACATGGAGACTAAACGTAAGATCAAGAGGTTGAGAGAGAGAGAGAGAGAGAGAGAGAGAGAGAGAGAGAGAGAGAGAGAGAGAGAGAGAGATCGTAGGTGTTTAGTGTTAATCAAGCAGGCTGTACAGAAACAACATGTAATCAGAGAATGTCCGCTGACGTTCCCCCTCCGTAGCATCCTCTTTAACACTTCATCAGAGCGTATCTTAAGGTAATACATTCAGCTGCAACATTTTCTATATTTTAATATACTCGATAAATTATCATGCTTTGAGACTTCCCAAACAAAAATGTCACATCTCTTTATCTGTTTGTTTTAAAATAATAAGGAAAACCAAAGTTACAGAAATGCCCAAGTGTGCTTGAAACTCCTCATAATTAGGTCGATTTTCTCTATATTTCTTGATGAATTTCAATAATTTCGAAAAGAAATAGTTACGAAACAAAATGTGTTGCTTGAGGAAATTAAAGGCTCGCCCTGTTAGTTGTCTGTCGAGGTCATGAAAAGAAAATAATCAGAATGGCTTCAAGATTGTCTTACTTCGGCGTGGTCGACCTGAGGTTGTTGAGCTGTTGCGCTTTTATTGTGTGGATAGATTTTTCACGTTTGTTCCTCATATTAGTTCTAAGCGCAGAGAAACCAGAAATGGCAAACGGCTTTGATTAGACTCGCCCCAAGATGTGTGTGTGTGTGTATGTTTCTCTTTTGTATACTGTTTCCAATTTCAAGTAGCAGTCATCAATGCCACCAATTCTCACCCCCCTCACCCCTAATCCCCACCACGAAGTGGGGAAGGTATATCCGTCATAACAAGATCGAGAATAGAACATCACCTGATTGGTATGTGATTTGATCTATCTTCATGCATGCCGTTTATTGTTTCAATTGAAACAAATTAACCGAGTTACACCATAAAACCCGGTCAAGTTACAATAGAGAGGCCAAACGTTTTAAAACTACTTGAAAAATGTAAAATTTGGGATAGAAAAAAGACAAAGCATAAAATATTTTTGTTTTGTTTCGAGATGTGTTTAAAGAAATTAGGGCTGGGGGCTGTGAACTGCATGTCTGAAAATCTAAAGTAACGTGATAGACGAGTAGAAGATCTGACTACAGCCACGTCCTCTTAGACCTTTGAAAGATCACACAAATCGCCTTGTCAATGGCATTGCTTAGCATCTGAAGTCTGCAGTGTTTTCTTGAAAAAAGTACCCAACCGAGATAGAAAATGAAATCAAAGACAGTTTCAATTTACGTAGATGTGTAAAAAAATTGCCGTTACCTATGTTGGTAGATTATTGATTTTGGCTGAAATAGATCTAATACAAGTTATGATACTACTCTACTGTAGCTTATCTTCTTTCTTGATTGCGGTAAGGTTGGGCTATATTCACAATCTAAAAATCTCAGTGAATTGAAAAATATTGTGAATCAAATGTACAGAACACCGTCATTTCAATAGTCCATAATCTATGCTGTAGAAATAATGCTAGATCGTTCAATGATATCATAGTCTCATACCAAGCATGTCCAACAAACAGGGGACAATATGTGACTACAATCTCAAAGGCAAATGGATTTCACTAATCCTGACTGTTCTTCAACCGTCAAGTTCCATCCTTGACCTGTCTTTGGAAACTGCATTAATTCGAACTGGTAGTTTGGGGAAAACCTAACACCTGCCTCTACTTCTTGTTGAAATTTCGATGATGGCTGATTTGAGACGTGCGAAATTTCCGCAATTTCCAACTTCACCAATTGCCTCTTCTGTGGTGAGTTACTTTAACTCCATACCCGCGATTTTCTTCTATTTCCGACTATTATTGTCGCATTAACGCCCTGGGCAGCCCAGCTGATCTATCGGCTGCTCGCCCTGTGATAGAACCCAAAACTCTCTTCGGAAACTGTCCATCACTAATGTATTTCCTCCGGAACATGCTATTCCCTAAGGCCAACTGATCCAACCTGGCATGGTCTTATTTTTAGGTTCATGTCTGCTGCACTGACTATGCTGTTTATAATACTTATTGACCTCACCATCAACAATGATGCGTATTTCAAAGCTAGGCAAAATCTAATTCCGCAGAGGATATACTACTGTGCGCTACAAGTGATTGTGGAGGTCGATATTTATCCACAAGATCGGATTACAAAATCGCCAAGTTCACTTTAAATGTCAGACGTTTCGTGAATTCTCTTCAGATTTTATCTTACATATTTAATGGGTAAACATTTTCGTCTGCTCTTTATTTTTTTTATTTTTTTAGTTTTTTTTTTTTTTTAGGAAAAATCCGGAGGGGGGTGGAGGGCAGAACACTTCATTGGTTAGTTTTTCATCCCCTATTTTTCAAATAGAATCCAAGAAATGACTAGCAGATATACCATCCCGGGATTAAACTTGCACCCTCCGTATGATCTGTTACCACTGTACTGACAAACTGTGCTATTGTGGCTTAGAACTGATTACATCATGGTTGAAAATGAGGTTATAAAATTATTTTTGATTTACGTATTTTCGGTAAATTTGGAGGATAAATTAACTTCGTAGATTCCATCTGTTGCACACCTTCGAATTTCGAATAAATATTGATTTAATTCTCCTCATTGATTTTTGTAAGTTCAGAACATAGCTACAAAGGCTGAATTTGATAAAACAAAGACTAGTTTTGTCCACAGCTTCGTTCAAATACAATTTTCGATTTATTTCCCTTAGATAAAAGAATTATTAGTCTATCAGTTCTGGGGTGAGGGGATTTTGGGGGGGGGGGGAGATACGATCTATTTTAGTGAAGATCTCCTGTCTAGATCATCAATAGGAGTTAAGGTTTTGAATAGACTTTTTTTAAGAGGATTCATTCACTCTTTCTTGACTTTTGTGTACTCAATTGAAATGAGGGTTTTTTTCTCAAGTTGTATATATTTCATTGCACTGCAAAAGCATTAGCTGTTTTGAAACGTTTAAAAAGAATAAATCAATGGGAAAAAATGACATCCAAAAATGTACCTAAAACAACATTTTTTTTTTGTTTATGGGTCTCTGATTGTGTTTGATTTCAACAAAACTGTGGCTAGAGCAGAAAAATGCATGTATAGTAAAGGACTCTCATACAGGATATTCTATATTATATTGAAAGAATGGGAAAAGCGGGGTAGGATAAGAAAAGGGGGGGTGGGGGGGGTACGATAGGTATACAATGAACAAGACTGACAGTTACTTAGTTTGCCTGCTAACTTTATATTGCATAGCACTACATATTCTTTTTGTTCGAAAACAAGATAATGTTGCGCCTAGTAAGACATGAAGTGAAATAATCAGGCCATGCTCTAGCAGCGCACAAATTTTGAGACATTGTTGGTCAGTGGGATGGTAAATGAGCAAAACACTTAATTGGTTAACATCGCGACTATTATAGTAAACTTACATTTTTTTGGCGTCAGCACCATGTTAATTCTCCTTTGTGTCTCCTAACATCTTGTTTAAGTCAGTTACTCAAATGATAAAAAGGAATATATTCATTTATGATCCCCGTTGTTCCTTAAGTAATCTGAAAAGGATTATTGGCTGATAATTCTTTTTTTTATGAGTTGCTTTCTATACAATATATTTATTATGAAGATATTGTTTATCATAATACTGGCCGTCGTTTTGAATAAATAGGTGCAGTGCTGGGCTGGTAATATTATTAGATTGCAAATAATATCTTTTTAAAAATCCATTTCAAAGTAAAACGAGATTTTGTTTTTTAATTCAAATTTGTGAATATATCTATCTTTTCTATCGGTATTATAAAGACAGCTTTTATGTTTAATTTTTTTACGCTATCTCCTCTAAAAGCAATAAATTTACAAAAATAGAGACTACTGAAATTTGATATGCCTATACCGGTCTCAAATATGGTCTTTAAATTTATTGTAAAATAATGAATTTAGATTTTAAAAAGCCCTTGAAAGTGTTAAGCCTTGGGTTTTGTTCGTTTTTTTTTTTTTTTTGTTTTGACTTTATTTTTATTTTATTTTTTTTATATTTCAAAAGACCTGGTAGAGTCAGCCACTGTGAGGAAAGGTCATATAAAGCTTCACTCACCCCGTGACTCCAAGAACAGTAACTGTTCGGCTTCATTATAATTTTATGAGCATCACATTGACGTTACAGTCGTGTTGTCGACATCAGAGCGTAAAGATCTACTGGATATAAAAATGATCTAGCTTTCAAATTTTACATCGAATATTGGCCAAAGGTCAAAATAAACTAAGAACATTTTCGACAAATAATACATTGTTTGAGGATGAGCTGTTTCAATCGGTTGTATCGTGTGATCGTGTGCTTGAGGCTTTGAAAATCAGTTTTCGTCTGTTCTGTTCTATATCTGTGATCACCTCTTACTGTGAGAAAATCAGTCTGTTCTGTTCTATATCTGGAATCACCTCTTACTGTGAGAAAATGGGTCTGTTCTGTTCTATATCTAGGATCACCTCTTACAATGAGAAAATGGGTCTGTTCTGTTCTCTATCTGGGATCACCTCTTACAGTGAGAAAATGGGTCTGTTCTGTTCTCTATCTGGGATCACCTCTTACTGTGAGAAAATGGGTCTGTTCTTTTCTATACCTGGGATCACCTCTTACAGTGAGAAAATGGGTCTGTTCTGTTCTATATCTGGGATCACCTCTTACAGTCAGAAAATCAGTCTGTTCTGTTTTATATCTTGGATCACCTCTTACTGTGAGAAAATCGGTCTGTTCTGTTCTATATCTGGAATCACCTCTTACTGTGAGAAAATCGGTCTGTTCTGTTCTATATCTGGAATCACCTCTTACTGTGAGAAAATGGGTCTGTTCTGTTCTATATCTGGAATCACCTCTTACTGTGAGAAAATGGGTCTGTTCTGTTCTATATCTGGAATCACCTCTTACTGTGAGAAAATCAGTCTGTTCTGTTCTATATCTGGGATCACCTCTTACTGTGAGAAAATCAGTCTGTTCTGTTCTATATCTGGGATCACCTCTTACTGTGAGAAAATCAGTCTGTTCTGTTCTATACCTGGGATCACCTCTTACTGTGAGAAAATCAGTACAACACAGGAAGTTGGGAGGTGAAATTCAACAGAGATAAAAAAAAATTGGCCTTCGCTGTTTAAACTTTGATATCTTTGTTATTCTCTCCTATTCAACAATTTATTTTTGTATTTGTATTTATTCTCAACTTTAGTATTTCTGAAAGTCATAACTGAGAAAAGATATCAATAACGAAGTTAAAATATAAAAAAAAAAAGAATTTATTCTCAGTTCCAGTGTTTCTGTTAAGTATGAAGCCGTTGTTGTTAAACTGGCGGATGCCTGAGAATGGACTTCCTGCCGAAGAAGAGGGCACTCTTGAGTTCATCTCTCCAGAAATAATTTGTAAAGTGCTTCTATTTGCGTATATTGAGTATGGAGAATATTTTTTCTTAGTATGTATAATGTAGAGTTCGTACTATTCAACTTATTTTTAGTGATTTTTCCAAGAATTGTTTCGCATTTTGACAGTAATGGTCTGTGGCAATACTTTCTTTTGTTCATCTTGTTCTTAATTTCATTCCAGAAAAAGTGGTTGAAAATGTTTGTAAGATTATTTTTGCATTTCTTCCAAAAGACTTGGCAATGGATTAAGTATGTGTACGAATTTGGAAATTTAAACAGCCTTTATTACAGTAATCTTCCCAAAAAGGCTGAAATCTCTTTTTCTCCAAACATGAAATTCTTTTTTAAAGTTTAACTTCTTTATTGATGTGTTTTCTCAATTATGATATTTAGACCTGTTGCGAACGTTATCCGTAGTATATCAAGGGTTTGTGAGTCTCACTTAGGGTTGTACTCATGCAGAAGCGTTTCCTGAGGACCTGTCGGCAGACGAGCCATGATGATACCTTCTGTTTCAGCAATGCTCATGTTTCTCATGTCCTGTATTTCTTTTCAGGTTCCGTCATGAGGGAAATCTCCGCGTTTTTTATAGCGAAACTTCTCCACTAGGTTCAGGCGTTTCCGCCGATAAACGAGGACCTAGAGCTTCATCGCCAAGGGGTTCTGACAATTTATAAACAACTTTAAAAGCGACCATACACGCCGTGCTTGCGCGAGGCGCAGGGGTCAGATTTCACGAGTCCAGCGCTGAGCCACTGTGTGTGTGAGAAAACCGCATGAAAGACCCGGGTATGGAGGGTGTGTGTGGTATGTAAAAACACAGGGCAGAATGCCTTGCTCACATATTTTGTGCTACGCCTAACATTCTCTCAGTGCGCTTGGTGGTTCGAAGTTAACCGATTTTACTTCGTCAATTATATCCACATTGTCATCTATTTGTAGACCATCATTTTTAGCGAGTCTTCATTTTCTTGAATGTCTTTTTTCTGAGTTGTAGATATACTTAGATGTTTTTCCCCTTCACCTGTCTATCATCTTTAGATTTCAAGAGTACAATTTGCCTGATTTTAGAGCTGGTCTTTTCTTACCTTTTTTTTCCTCAAGAATAAACTTCTTAGAGCATTCTTTGTTCTCTGCGCTAAGTATAATTAATGCTCTCTCTTATTTTTTAGTTCTCTCATTTCTGCATCTCGCTTCTTTTTCAGTGTCAAGGCGTGTTATTCTTGTCTCTAGCTCTAGCCAAGAGCAGTTCACAAAAGAAAGCAAAATCTCTTGTAGAGTTGTGTAATCGAAACGCAGTTGTGCTGGTCATTTCTGGCTAGTATGGGCCTGCGGAATCTTATGGATTGCAAAGAAATTGAACTAAACAGTATCACGAGGAGCTAACAAAAACAAGATCACTCAAAAATAGAATATGTAAACGCCAGGCAACCTAATTGGCCATGTGATGAGAAGAGAGGAGTTAGAACATCTTGTGACTACTGAAATGATGGAAGGAAAACGCTGCAGGGAAAAACAGCGTAAAAAGATATTGGATGGACTAACAAAGGGGTTCAAAATTGGACTTGTGACAGATGTTCTGAGAGCGACGAGGGTTAGAGATGCGTGGAAGGTCATGATCGCCTACCCTAAAGAGCACGGTACATGATTGATTGATGGATCTATTGCGATTTATCGTTTAACTTCTGTAGCCAGATTTTTGCTTTGTTTACGTACTCTTCTTCACTGACTAGGGACTTGTTACTTTTCCAAAAAGTCGTTGTTAATGATGGCGTGATAACGGAATTATCCAATGAAGTAGTTTGATTTGTTGATTATGGAGAAAAAAGAGTCTGAGATTAGAAGAGGTCTAGACGTTCCGTTTGTAGTTCATTATTTGTCAAGATAAAGCTTCCTTTTGTGCATTTAATCAAACGCGCATTTAAATATGTTTTTAGGAAAGAAAATTAATGAATGCACGCTATCAAAGACAATCAACGAGATTGTGAACATTTGACAGTCTCAGTTTGTGTGTCCGAGAGATTTTAAATACGACTTATATTATTTTAGTTTATTCACCATTGAGTTATCAAGGTTCTGACCATGGGCTTTCAGGGTGAAATTTTATCTTTTGATAGAGTTTAAGCCAAGACTTCTTTTTCATTAACTGTCTCTAATCAGAAGCATAATTTCCAGATCTGCTATTTCAATCTGTTTCTTCACTGTTTTTTTATTTTTGTTTTTTTTTTAATTTTGAAAAAAGCTCGACTTGATTTCCACGCTAAAACTTGAGTACATTATATTTACAATAATGTGAAATTCAATTTTCATTCATTATACACATTATCTTTCCGTCTCATTCTCTTTTTAAGTTTTATTCTCTGGACCAAATGTAGTCAATATGCCTTTTCTGCTTTATATTTCTCTGAGTGTTCCTTCCAATACTTATTAAATTCACTTTTAGTTCTATATCTGAAAATGAACAAGCGTCTAGAAAAAGTTAGAACCAAGAGCTTGAAAGTCTCTCTCTCTCTCTCTCTCTCTCTCTCTCTCTCTCTCTCTCTCTCTCTCTCTCTCTCTCTCTCTCTCTCTCTCTCTCTTTCTATACCTCTGTCTCTCTGTCTCTCTCTCTCTTCCTATACCTCTCTCTCTTCCTATACCTCTCTCTCTTCCTATACCTCTCTCTCTTCCTATACCTCTCTCTCTTCCTATACCTCTCTCTCTTCCTATACCTCTGTCTCTCTGTCTCTCTCTGTCTCTCTCTTCCTATACCTCTCTCTCTCTCATTCTATCTCTCTCTCTTTCTCTGTCTCTGCTACATCCACACGCTCTCGCTCCTTTCCTATTTATTCTTTTTTCTCTTCGTTCTCCCTCGATATTTCTCTCCAACTTTGCCTCTTTCTCATTTTCTACGGCTATCTGCCAAAATATCTATTTGTCTGTCCGTCTGACTCTGTCTCCCCCTCTCTCTCTCTATTCCTAATTATTGTGGCTTTTTAAGACAATTGCAAATTCAAAACATACCTGCTTTTCTAGACACCCTGAAATACTCAAATGGTACGATTCATTTTTTACTGCAATTCCATCGTGGTTTGCCTCCTTCTATTTATCTAAATATGATCTATCACTGAAGCATAAAACTGTCAAGTATTTTCTTAATCAAATATCCCTCGCCTAACAAGAACATTTTTTTTTTATTTTCATGGGCTATAATTCTTTTGCAGTCCATTTAATGCAAAACGAATTTATCTGCCCCTAGGTCTTTAAAGCGAGAATTTAAAAAGCATTCTCTGTAATCTTTTCCATATACATAATATCTTGAATCATGAAAAATGCACTTCGTTTATGTAGGCGTTTTCTCGCTTGCAGTCTATCACAAGGCCACCTCACGCGGATATAAATTATATTTCATCGAAACAATCACAGTTTTTTTTGATCGACCAGGTGATGTGGTATAAACAAGTATTAAAGCAGTAAACCCCTTCCCTTTTTTTCCATGAGAACCTAGATTCCATCCAGTACGCACTTAGTCAAGTTCATCAACCAAAGAGATCTCGTTATTCAGCCACCACGATCGTCGAAAGTTAATTTTGATTATTGAGGATTTCGAGCTTTATTTGTAAGCCTTAATCAGTTCTGTACTGAACGCGTGTGGTAGTCTATGGGGGTTTTAATGTTGATCTTGAATGATAAGATTGTTAACAGCACCAACTAAGTCTAAATGATAAGATTGTTAACAGCACCAACTAAGTCAAAATGATAAGATTGTTAACAGCACCAACTAAGTCTAAATGATAAGATTGTTAACAGCACCAACTAAGTCTAAATGATAAGATTGTTAACAGAACCAACTAAGTCTAAATGATAAGATTGTTAACAGCACCAACTAAGTCTAAATGATAAGATTGTTAACAGCACCAACTAAGTCTAAATGTGATGGGACTTTTCTTATAATTTGGGGAAGTCACTTGTGGTCTTTTTTTTTTTATAAATAAACGTGTTGTGTTTTAAATGTTGGTTGTTGTTTTTTTAATGCCGAAAAATATGGTCTATTTTTGTCCTAGCATACCTTTACATTACATTACATATGGCTGACCTTCAAATTCTACAGACGCCAACTTTATTGCGTTAAGTAAAATTACCTTCACTGACTGCTGTTCCATCCAAACAAAACCACGTGACCTCAGGTTCCTTACTTTCAATACGAACAAGCCGGGTTGACGATAAATGAGCAGCCGTAAGTCTTACGTTAAACAGCATAACGCCACGGGAAAGACATGTTTAAAAGCGGTAAAGCTTAGGCAAAACTTTCAAAGTTGAAAGACAAGAAAAGAAAATATGAAAAATCTCCAGAAGAACAAGCGTAAGAAAAATTCCGTTGAAAATGGAGTTCCAGGACAAAGGGCGCGGCATAAAAAAAAGATGTGAACAAGTTGGTGATGTATGAAACAATCAATAAACAGTTTAGAATCAAAAGGGACATAACATTTGAAACATTCCTCTAGCCATTTTGAGGATCATGATTGCGTTTTATATACTTTACTTTTTAATACAAGGAAGCAATATTTTAACATTCTCTGTCTTCCCAATTTTCGTTATACAGTAAAAAAAAAAAAAACCTACTCCCTATTGTGCCAGTTTTAAAGAGCAATCTGACACAAAATGTTGTAGAATATTAGGAAAACAACTCTCTCTTGTTACAACGGCTTGGTGTTCCAGAAAACAATTCCTGCATTGTATATTGATGAGATATCTTCTGTCTTTATCGTTTGTTTCTGCCTAGGTTAGTGGGTCAACACATCTCTATCCTGTTACTATCTGGATAGTTACAGCAACATGGCCCTGGTAGTGGCACCCAAGGGAGACATTCAGAGCCTTCAGGTATCGTATTGGAGCATTTAATCGTATATTGGAGGACTGATTGGGTCAGATATCAGCAAGAGAAAATCTGAATTGGTTTCCTATTACTTGTTTCAAAAGGCTGTATAACTAATTAAGTATGCACTGTGACCTCGTGCCCACCGTATCAAAAGATCAGCCGTCAGCAGAATGAAACAAAAAAGGATGATATATGGGTCACCGAAATTTATTTTGGAGAGAAAATTCTAGTACGTGATTATGTGAAGTGAGTGGAAGTTTAGGAGGTGATTTTTTTCGGTATTGTCTTTTCTGCGGTGTGTGTAGGATTTAGGGAAAGGAGAATGCAGTTTGTTCTTCAAAAATTAAACTGTGGTGAAATGACCCCACCTCTTCCTCAATATCTATCTAATTGTATGTATAGAGCTGGGAATTGTTGATGCATGGCATTGAATCAGATATATGTGATATGTCACTTGGCGAAACTGACAGGAGGGTCGAGTGGCAGAGAGGTGTTGTCAAAGTTAACTTCTATCTCTTTCAAGTCAATGTGATAGGACAATTGAGTGACTTTGCGTGCATTTCAAACACTGGCGTCTCGTCTGTAAGTCACTATCTGTAGCCCAATTTAATTAAGCTTTAAAAGATATATCCAAGAGTTCAGTACCTTATGGCGCTTCCTCTATCAAAATGTTAGAAGACAATTATTTCTGAAGAAAGCCCAATCACCTTCTTAGACCTTATTTACACTTTTTTGTAACAAAAAGGTGCCAAGGTGAGTACGCACGCTGTAATTTTTATATATCACTGTCTTGGAGCATTTACAGCTGTACATTGTATGATTATCTTGC
>JAWDGP010004546.1:97500-107500 GCA_033675545.1 Elysia crispata | reverse complement strand
CACTTTTTTCATGAGCCTTGAGCGTGCAGCTGGTCTGTCTGTCTGTCTGACTGTCTGTCTATCAGTTAACCTGCCTGTCTTTATATATATATATATACAAGTACACAACCATGCTTAAAAAGTTGATTAACCAGTGGTTAGAAATATTATTGCATTTATTTGTTTTTGTCTATTTATTGATGTATTCGATATAGTTCAAAAACAACAACAACAACAATATAATTGCATATATATATATATATATATATATATATATATATATATATATATATATATTTCCGTTTTGGTGTATTGAATATTTGTTTTATTCTTTTCTCTTCTGCACTCTCCTTTTTTTCTGTTTGCAACCATTCTGGCGTGCTTAATCACCATTTTCATTCTACTACTTTGGCTCCAGTGTTATTTTTCAAAATTATGAATAGGTCATAATAAAACTCATTAATTATTTGTCTTAACCTTTCAACAACTAATACACTATAGATTGAATGTAAACTTCATCCAGTGATAGAATTTATTTAAAACAATAAAATTCTCCAGAATTAAAAATTCATGGGCATGACCTATTTTCTCTCTTTTTCATTCAACAGGAATAGAAATTAAAACTGAAATTTGTTATTGAGTATGAAAAGGATATCATACAAATCAAAATGAAATGCTGCAAAATTAACGGAAAAGTTTCCATAAAAAACGAATGGATAATAATAAACCCAATTGAACATTGTAATTTAATGCTACAAAACATTCTGAGTAAAATTCACGTATACAGAATCTTTAATGTGTATCGTTCTTCGATCTCTAAAAGCTGTAAAGAAGCTGGAAACATCTTTGGTACACACACACACACACATATATATATATACACTGCATAATCTTTAACCATATAAAGTTGTGCAGCCAAACAAAAAACGTCATTTTTTAAAAACCATTTTTAGACAGTTTTTATTACCAGTAAAACATGATTATCACTTTGAATAAAGTCTGATCGAGCATCGAGTCCTATTCTAAATACCTAACTAGGACAGTGTTAAAGAAGTGTAGAAACTTTTAAGATGTAATTTATCCCATGCAAACGAAAATGGCTTAGAATCACCTGAGCTATTCATGAGGCCCTATGTACGGTTTAATATCACGAAGTGCTTCAGAACTCTGTGAAGATAACACTGCAAATATCCCATCGTGTTCACTTTTTGATATAATCCTCATGTCCTTGAGAATTCATCAGGAAAAAAAGAAACAACTAACTCTTAAATATTTAACAAAGTTGAGCTAAAGTAATCTCAATCTTCGACTCAAGTGAAGTGGGCTACACTGGGCTGCACTTAACATTATCTGTTTGAATCAAGCCAAGGTCAACATAAAATTTCAAACTAAGTTTAAAGTAATACTCATACTTTTACGGTCGGAAATGGAATGTCGAGTGTTTTTGGTTTGTAGCTCGGGTCCCTGTATCGTTCAATCTATGGCTCGGAGTGAAGACTGCACTGTCTGAGTCTTATTTATATCACTCTAGAATATTTTTTTTTTATTTTTCTTGTTATGTAATCCATCAAGAAACTAGCTAGATTAATATATTTCATTTATATTAAAATATTCTTGAAAATATATTAAAAGTTTTTCTCACATCATATTCTTGCTTGCAACATTTTTTGGCATAATTTTAAAACAAAAATTTTAACTAGTAAAACAAAACTGGAAAGCTCGCTCTGGCTCAAGATTGAAACGATATAAAAACGAAATATGTAAGTAAAGGAAATAATGCGTAGATTCTTCTTACTAATTTAATAGTTCACTTACACTTCACGATCTTAGATAGCTGCCAGCAGAGGTTATAATATATCATTAAACTAAACCTCCCTCGGGATGTACATTCCGAAAAGCAATGGAATTACTAGAATATCCTTGAAGGAGACACTCTAAACAACCAATTTGTTTTACCATTCGCACTCCCCCTTCCCCCCCTTTCCAGAAAAAAATAGCATCGTTAAACATTATAGTCCTCAAGGAATAACTTCCTTGTTGGTATATTGAAACAGTAAAGCAGTTAAAAATGTGTTGAAGAAATTTCTTGTCTGATCTTCGGGGTGAATGTTGTTTTCGCACCATCACAAGATTTGGTTTTTGGGAGCAAAACAAAAACTAGCGAGCTAGGAGTACTTTACCCTTGCTGTGCGGTTTACAGTTTGTCGCTTTCTATTGCACCAGCTGAGACCGGCCCAGTCTAGATCAATGGTTCCCTCAACGAGATTTTAGTTCATTTTCAACTGAAGAGGCAGACAGACAAGGCCATTACTTTCAAGATTACAGAATCCTTACAATTTTCAGAAGACAACAAAACAGGACAAAGCTAGAATAGTGCTCGGTGAATTTCCTTGGCCTTTCACTGCGGGGTTTCTCTGGCATTTCTCAGAATAGTCAACAAATTTGAAACTCATACGGTTAGATCCTGTTTGTTGAGGTTCTACGCCGGTCCCAACCAAACTTTGTCTATTACTTTGTGAGAGAAATGATTTCAACAGATCACCATGTGGCAGTAACAAAATAACCAACTAGGATGTTTGAGAAAAAGCAAACATTTTTTATTAAATTTAAGAGCTAGGACGAATGAAATATGAGCACAATAACGAAAGAAAAAAAAAGTTGCGTCCCTGCCTCTCTGTGCAGCATGATTCCGTGATGCTTCTTTGTTTTTATATTCTAAACTGAGAGGTGGAGAATTTCGTTAATTATATACATTGAATTTTGTTGGGTTATTGTATTCCAGAATCTTCAAACCTTCTGCGTATATCATTCTATCTTAGTGGTTGATGATTGGATCGATTCAAAATTATTGTATACAAGATTTGCGTACTATCAGGCAAAAACCATCTTACTTTTTAGATCCTATAGAAAAACATAATGATATATGTGAAGTAACTGCTCGTTCCTTTTTCATCAAAAAGAAAGTGGTTTAAACCAATTAGATGCCTAGCTATATAGCGTCAGAGAAGGTAACCATTGAGAGAAATTCTGTCGATCTCAAACTTTCACAGCCGCGCTGACAGCCGCAGCAGCTTTGGAAAGTGTGTGGTTGACCCAACATAGAGAACGCTGTTACACGAGGCTGGGGAAAATAAACTTTATCATAACTGGCTCTGGAAGCTACGCGGGATTAATGTCTGAACATGGGTTCTTCATCTGAAGAATATTTAGTTTTGTTGTTGTGTTTTTTGGGTGATATTGCGAGTCTGTTCCCTAAATTAATTAGGCCAAGTCGTAGATGTAGAGTTCACAAAACAACAAAGAGAGAGAGAGGATCTGTTAGTGAGTACCAACACTCGTTAAGACAGCTTAGTTTAGTCCCACCCTGATAGGTTTTATGCCCATATAAGGATAACAGTGGAAGCATTAATGGTTACACCCTGCCGCTGGGAGAACACCTAGTTAAACTGGCCAATGCTTGCAAACTAGCGACTTGTATTAAGGCAGATTGCATAGACAGGAAAAAACATTTTTTTTTTCTAATATTATGGCCAAGTTTCCAACTCGGGGGATGTGAACGAAAAACCCAAAATTTGTATATCTATAATTTTGTATATATATATATATATATATATATATATACATACATATGTGTGTGTGTGTGTACGTGTGTGTCAACATGGGATAGAGCTAAAAGAGACCTTTCCAATCAGGAAATCAACTTAAATAAATTCCATCGAACAAGAAAGAATAGAAAAATGCAAACAAACGAAATAACAAACAGATAAACTGGAAATAACAGTAATATAACTGATAGTAGTTTCCTGGTGACAGGCATTTTCAGTGGAATATAAACTGCATGACTCGATTTAAAGCAAACTGACAAAAAAGCTTTGGACAGCCTTGGAAAAAAAATGTAGTTTGGATTCTGGCGAAAACTTCAATGCCGTTTCTTTCTGCAGGGTGCTCTATTACAGCTTTGTTTATGGTGGACGCGACTGTTTTCATGCGTGCATTCTTTCAATTTCCCTGCCCTGAACAGAGCGCTCACGCGGGCGTAGGCTGAGGACCTTCTCTAATGGTCGACCAGAGACACAGAAGGTTTGAGTTACATTAGACCGCCACCTCCTTGGCTATCCCCTTACAGACACAGCTATAGGACGTCAGGAGTATTTCCACTGATGCTTCCCCTATCATTTGACCACCACATTGTGGTTATCCCTATAAAATCACCAGGACCAAAGGACTTCAACAGTATTTCTACTAAGGGTCAAAGCCAACTCACAGAAAATTGAAAGAGAAAATTCACCGGCGTCTAAATACTTTAAACAGATTTAAAAGCACGCCGCATTTCAATCTTTGACATTGTTAAATTACAAATACTTCGACTGGCTATCCGCTTATAAGTAGCACAATAAAGTACAGTGTTATGACTTGAAAACACAAAAACAACAAAGACAAGTAACTTTGAAACGAGATCTTCTAAAAAGTATTAAAATGATTTGAATAACCTACACACTACACACACACACACACGCACGCCTTTTGATCGCTCAACGCAGCTCCCTGCCATATGATTTATTGCAGAGGACATGATGACATTAATTTTGAGAAGAGGACTCGAAGAAGAGTCAGGATCGGAGGAAAGTTAACTTTACATAATGATTTATTTAGCTTTCTATAATTTGTTTCATTACTTATATCTGACTGAATTTGGAGCGTTAAAACTGTCTTAGTTTCAAAATGGTTTATATCTCCAGGAGAAGCAAGGAGCAAAAATTGAGAAAGAATACCAAAAAATAAGTTGTGTACAAAAATATAAAGCAATCACCATCTTGATCTCAAGTAAGACAATGAACTAAGAAAAACAATTATACAAGTTCATTGTCCTACTTGGTTTCTAGTTGGTGACTGTTTTACACTTTTTTTTACATGTCTGGAACGTCTTCGGTGACCCCTGTATCTTCACTGATCCTGGAGCTTCAGCTGTATGTAGTGTTTCAAGAGTTGTGATCCAGCTTGCATAGTTTGATTTTAAAAACCATTCAGTTTTAAAAATAAGAGGAGTGAACAGATTATATTTTTATTTCGTAAGAACCTTGAAGACTATATTGCTAGTAAATCATAGTGGGAAAAATAAGATTTGAGCTGCAATCCCTAGTTTTGATTTGATTTCTACGAACATTTTATTTGTCCTGTTTCTAAAGGAAGGTGAATGTCCAATTTAATTTTGTTCTCCTTGTTGCATAACTCTGTGACTTTGATATATATATATATATCGAGAAAGAGAAAGAAAGAGAGAGAGAGAGGGAGAGAAAGAGGGATTAGAGAGAGAGAAGGGAGAGAGAGAGAGAGAGAGGGAGAGAAAGAGGTATTAGAGAGAGAGAAAGAGAGAAAGATAAGAGAGAGAGAGAGAGAGAGAGAGAGAGAGAGAGAGAGAGAGAGAGAGAGAAAGGAAATTAAGAATATTTCTGGGTCTAAATTTCATAAACACCGAATTTGAATTGTGATAATGCAACATGAATTTCCCTCGGGGAGAGAAAAAAAAGCGATCTCTATCATATCCTGCAATTAATTCAGCCTAGCCTTCTTACAGCTTGAAGCTTTGAGATGTGTGCGATCCTCTGCCCTAGCAACTCGATCCAAGCCTGAACAGGAAAACAGGGCGGATCCAAGCCACCTTAAGAGATCACAGAAAAGTTCACACTGAGCGCCGTAATTCTGTCATGAAATATTCAGCAGTTCCGTCATAGGCTGTTTTAATCTAGGATTATAAGACGAGGCTAAAGAACAATAAAATTATTCCGAGACATATTTTAGCTATTTTTTGCTTCGTTTCATTCATAATGTAAAAGAACATATTTATAGAAGTTTAATTTTTCGTGGGAAAATCCCTCGAACATTAGTAAACAATAATAATAGTGGTAAAAAAGAAGCAAACAAAAAATATTTGCAATCGACATAAAGTGGCTCTGGGGGATTGTGATTCATATTAGAAAAAAATTTAATCGTTCTTGTACAAAACAAAACAAAATCAGAGTCCGCTGCGGCATAAGTTTGTAGAAAATAAATTCATCCAAAACCAATGAATCAAATTTGCACATAAAGCATTAAAAATTATATATATATATATATATATATATATATATATAAGAGCGAAACACATAGCAAAGAAGGGAAAATAAAGGCGTGAGGACATGGGCGGGGAAAGAGAGAGAGACAGACAGACAGACAGACAGACACAGAGAGAGAGACAGACAGACTGAGAGAGAGAGAGAGAGAAAGAGAGTGACAGAGACAGAGAGAATGAGTAACATAGAGCACTTTTCTCTAAGCACTTCTCTCTATAAAGAATATTCATCATTTCCTTCTGTACGACAAGGTTTGGCTGACACTCTGGCTAGATCTAGAATTAATTTAACGCGATGGTCATCCATATTTCATCCAACAAATCATCAATTGTGGCTCACATCTCGCTATCTGGATAAATTGATTCAAAGAAATCAAAACTGTTCGTGGCCAGGATAAGTAGCGTATTTCTTCTGAAGAAAAAAATCAGCGAATTAATCACTCTTTGGGGCGTTTTAACTTGTTTTAAATTAGCTGCGAATATTAACACGACTCTTGTTTAATATTAACACGACTCTTGTTTAATATCAACACGACTCTTGTTTAATATTAACACGACTCTTGTTTAATATTAACACGACTCTTGTTTAATATTAACACGACTCTTGTTTAATATTAACACGACTCTTGTTTAATATTAACACGACTCTTGTTTAATATTAACACGACTCTTGTTTAATATTAACACGACTCTTGTTTGATATCAACACGACTCTTGTTTAATATCAACACGACACTTGTTAAATATTAACACGACACTTGTTTAATATTAACACGACTCTTGTTTAATATTAACACGACTCGTGTTAGATATTAACACGACTCTTGTTTAATATTGACACGACCGTTGTTAGATATTAACACGACTCTTGTTTAATATTAACACGACTCTTGTTTAATATTAACACGACTCTTGTTTAATATTAACACGACTCTTGTTTAATATTAACACGACACTTGTTTAATATTAACACGACACTTGTTTAATATTAACACGACACTTGTTTAATATTAACACGACTCTTGTTTAATATTAACACGACACTTGTTTAATATTAACACGACACTTGTTTAATATTGACACGACCCTTGTTAGATATTTAAGCAAGACCTATTTAATATTTACCCAACTTTTGCGAGGTAATTATTTACTCCTCTGACTTGTGTTTTGCACTTTTATCCTGTTGAATATTAACATAACTCTTGTAGAGCAGAAAACATCATCTTTTCTCAATAGTAACACTCTGAGCAATACACAATTCTTGCTTTATATATTTTTACAAATCGTGTTCTGTATTAGTTCTATAAGTCGTGTTGGGTGTAGAAAAATATTTTTTTGTATGTTGACAAAACTTTTTTCCACTTGTTAACACAATTCTTTCTGTATGCCAAGAAAACTCTTGTTTTTACATAACTGTTTCTGAGTATGAATACAAATATTTCTGAATATTAACACATATTTTTCTGAGTCTTCACACATTCTTACTGACATTTTACTTCGGACAGGTGCTGTCTATGTGTCATGCACGTTTTGTATTGACTGGCTGCACCGGTCTTATCATGATTTTCTTCAAATTTTCAAAAACAACAAAAAAGAGAAATAATCGATCGCAAACCGATGCATGTGTATTCTGCAGCTGTTCTACTATTTAGTTGTTGTACTGTATCATTATTATTATTATTATTATTATTATTATTATTATTATTATTATTATTATTATTATTATTATTATTATTATTATTATTATTATTATTATTATTATTATTATTATTATTATCATTATTATTACTATTATTATTATTATTATTATTATTATTATTATTATTATTATTATTATTATTATTATTATTATTATTATTATTATTATTATTATTATTATTATCGGAAGCAATATCTCCATCTCCTTCTTTCTCTCTCTCTCTCTCTCTCTCTCTCTCTCTCTCTCTCTCTCTCTCTCTCTCTCTCTCTCTCTCTATATATATATATATATATATATATATATATATATATATATATATCCCCAGTGTATTGTTCTTGAGTTGGAACCATCTTTTTCCTTTGTCCGTATCGTGATCTGTATCTCCTGTAACATAAATAACTACCCTGGCTTGCTTACCCTGTGTAAGAGAACTCCTTCACTGAGACAGCAAAAGCCATTTTTCTAATGGAAGGAACTGATTAATTTAAAACCCATAAGCCTGGTTTATTCAAAGCTTTGACCGAAATTTATTGCGGTCAGAAATCTTCTACTTTTACAAGTTTTAGTCCAGGTCTAGCACACAAATTTTGATTTTGACAAAATAAAGAGCGATTCAAACCAGACTATTCTTTTCAACAGATAATAAAAATCTTATTCGGGAGAAGGTTTTACGGGTGGAAGAGTGAGAAGGAAAAACAAAGAGAGAGGTGAATATCACGCCTGAATTTTTTATTTCATGTTTACTTTTCACTATATTTCTCTTAATCGCAAGTTAACTTAACTGTCCATGTTGCGAAAATAAAAAAAAACTCTAGGTATATTTGTTGTCCAGCCTACATAGGTTATTATTTCTGAATTAAATGCAGGTTGTTTTTGAGTCGATTTGGAATTTTTTTTAGAAGGCTTTTGAATATATAAGAAAGTGCAGACATCAGTGTTGATACTAAAAACCTTGGATGTTTTAAAAGTTTACTTTATATGTATCGTTTTGTTCTGTATTTTTATTCCATTCAAATACACTTACTCAAATCTGAGCTCATATCTTTGAAAAATGTGAAAATTACTGAAAAAATGTAAAAATGGATCAGATTGGTTGTTAAAAGTGCTTGATCATATCGCAAATTTTCTCGCGCAATCTGACTTTTGAAATGATCCTGACCAGTGGTCACTACAGAATAATACATGACCAGTTCTAACTGTGAAATAAGCTTACGCCGAGACCAACAATAGCCATTGTTCACGAATGGCCATTATATTAATCATACCACTGTCAAAATGTCAGTAATTGTAGCTCTAATATTTGAAACATTTATTGGCTGGTCAGGTTTAAGTGTCTAGGCCTCAGCTCTACAAATAGAGACTAAGGCTGCAGAGTGAGAAAGGAACATAACCTTTGTGAACATGTCATGAAAACTGAATCATAATGGACTAAAGGTAATGTCCCAAACGAAGTATAAATATTCAAGTAATGAATGTACTAAAACTTAAGTGCCATTTTGAAAATTGCTTGTTTGGAGAAACGAGTAAACACTATCATGTTATTGTCAAAGACTGATTAAATGCATTATATACTTCTGTAAATTCCCACTTATAAAATCATTTCTCGAAATTCGCAAACAGTAAACTATTAAGAACATCAGAGTAACTTGTCCTCACAAGATTTAAAATAAACAGTACACGTAACCAAAGATACCAACGCGAAGTGGTAGACGTTCTAATTTCGGCAAAAAGATCCAAATTTGAATCCAGGTTTTAAATGCGATGGTGAGTCCATGGAAATACGTCACGAACCATAATTATAGAGATGCCACAAGATGAAACGTTTTGTGACAGACAACTACTTGGGGAAAATACCGTTTTTCCCAACAAGGCTTGAAATCATCGCTATTTGAAGTTCTTTTACTTGTTGAAACAATAAGAAAGATAGAAATTACAGCTTTAAAAATGCGGAAATTTCTTTCTCTAGGAAAATCGCCTTTACTCACTAATTTCTCTGGCGTCTCTACACATGTTTTACGTTGATTGATCTGGCTCACGGCAGCGAATAAATGGCATGGAACGTCGAGTCAAAAACACAGATTGACGTTCCGTAGCTAACAGCTGTAGACTCCCTTGTGTGGTGAGAGAGGCATATCAGTCAACGATCATCAGAGAATGGGCCATGTCATAGGTCTTGCAGCGTCTTTGTGTTGTTTGGCTTTATAATTATTGTA
>JAWDGP010004546.1:85000-92500 GCA_033675545.1 Elysia crispata | reverse complement strand
GACAAAAACGGATATAGGAACAACAGTCTATCAAGAACCTTTTTGATTGGTATGGAAAGACAGTTGTCCAGTTTTTTGATCGATGGAGAGTCGGGTGGGGCGGGGGGGTGCACTTATCTAGGTGGAAATATAGGACACGTTCATATAATTGCAGAAAAATCGAATGTGCTTAGAAAAGAAATGCGTTTTTCGTAAGATAAGTTATTTGTGTTTAATATTGAATTGGAACTTTTGTATTTGGGGATTACCAAACACTTCCTCAATGGTATTAAAAATAGCCTCATTTTGAAAGAGAGAAAGCTGTCTTAAATTGTTAAAAAGCTATCATTTTTTTGTCATCTCTAAAAGTGAGATGTAGAAACTTATGTGGTGTCCACCAAAATAATATGGCGCAGAAAAAAAAACTCTGGAAAAATACCTTTCTCAGCTGTTTCTTACTGAAACTTGTTCAAAATGACAAAGTTTTCTACATCATACAAAATTTATGTCCATACATGACTCTGTCTCTAATTTTTTCCCTACGGATTACATATTTATACATAACTGTGTCCCTAAATGTTTCCTTACATACAGAATACAATGTCCAGACATGGCTGTGTCTTTTAACTTCCCCTTACATACAGAATACAATGTCCCTACATTACTGTATCTCTAAACTTTTCCTTACATACAGAATACAATGTCCCTACATTACTTTATCTCTAAACTTTTCCTTACATACAGAATACAATGTCCCTACATTACTGTATCTCTAAACTTTTCCTTACATACAGAATACAATGTCCCTACATTACAGTGTCTCTAAACCTATGTTTTAGTTACGGAACACATGTCCATACATGTCTGTCGGTAAACTTTCCTTTACATACCGAATACAGTGTCCCGACATGGCTGTGTCACTAAACTTTCCCCTATAGAGAATACAATGTCCCTTCATGACTGTCTGTAACAGTTTTCTATATTATATGGAACTACACTTTACACCTAGTTCAAGGAAGGTTTTATTTTAAATGACGCAGAATATCTCTCGTTCCACGAGTCATGGACTGAAAGCCTGCTATGCTGGGAGTTGTGTGGCTGCCATAAGTTGAACTCTCATGGAAGTCGTAACAATCATGTTGTTTATTCGCTGCTTCTCTTGGTGTCTAGCCTTCACCAGATCTCCTAAACAAATGGCAAAAAGAAGTCCTACTGAATTTTTTTTTTCAATTATTTATTTGGGACAATTTTACATGTTTATTATCATCTTTTTACAAAGAAAAATAAACTTAATAGTTGGACTTTCCACAAGGAAGTTCAGGTCTTCGTACTTTTTGTGGAAATTGCTTGGTTTTTTCTAGTACGGAGAACTAAATATCTTCAGCAAGCCCAGAATAACCTGAGACGTCCATAAATCTCTCAGACGTTGATGCTTAAGTTCTAAGACGAGTTCTGCGTTGGACCAGTCTGTTTAGCGCAAACTCTGAATATATAAAAAAAATTAGTTACCCTGATCTTTAACGACTATTCAGCTGCAGATAGCGCATGCGAAAAAAGGGCCAGACCCGATTCTGCAAGACGATTCTGGGTTTGACGCACGGCCGGTGACTCGATTCTTTAAGGTGTATGATTCTTATCATCGATTCTTTAAGGTGCGTGATTCTTATCATCGATTCTTTAAGGTGTGTGATTCTTATCATCGACTCTTTAAGGTGTGTGGTTCTTATCATCGATTCTTTAAGGTGTGTGGTTCTTATCATCGATTTTATAAGATGTGTGATTCTTATCAACGATTCTTTAAGGTGTGTGATTCTTATCAACGATTCTTTAAGGTGTGTGATTCTTATCATCGATTCTTTAAGATGTGTGATTCTTATCATCGATTCTTTAAGGTGTGTGGTTCTTATCATCGATTCTTTAAGGTGTGTGATTCTTATCATCGATTCTTTAAGGTGTGTGATTCTTATCAACGATTCCTTAAGGTGTGTGATTCTTATCATCGATTCTTTAAGGTGTGTGATTCTTATCATCGATTGTTTAAATTGTGTGATTCTTATCATCGATTCTTTAAGGTGTGTGATTCTTATCATCGATTCTTTAAGGTGTGTGATTCTTATCATCGATTCTTTAAGGTGTGTGGTTCTTATCATCGATTCTTTAAGGTGTGTGGTTCTTATCATCGATTCTTTAAGATGTGTGATTCTTATCATCGATTCTTTAAGGTGTGTGATTCTTATCATCGATTCTTTAAGGTGTGTGATTCTTATCATCGATTCTTTAAGGTGTGTGATTCTTATCATCGATTCTTTAAGGTGTGTGATTCTTATCATCGATTCTTTAAGGTGTGTGATTCTTATCATCGATTCATTAAGGTGTGAGATTCTTATCATCGATTCTTTAAGGTGTGTGATTCTTATCATCGATTCTTTAAGGTGTGTGATTCTTATCATCGATTCTTTAAGGTGTGTGATTCTTATCATCGATTCTTTAAATTGTGTGATTCTTATCATCGATTCTTTAAGGTGTGTGATTCTTATCATCGATTCTTTAAGGTGTGTGATTCTTATCATCGATTCTTTAAGGTGTGTGATTCTTATCATCGATTCTTTAAGGTGTGTGATTCTTATCATCGATTCTTTAAGGTGTGTGATTCTTATCATCGATTCTTTAAGGTGTGTGATTCTTATCATCGATTCTTTAAGGTGTGTGATTCTTATCATCGATTCTTTAAGGTGTGTGATTCTTATCATCGATTCTTTAAGGTGTGTGATTCTTATCATCGATTCTTTAAGGTGTGTGATTCTTATCATCGATTCTTTAAGGTGTGTGATTCTTATCATCGATTCTTTAAGGTGTGTGATTCTTATCATCGATTCTTTAAGGTGTGTGATTCTTATCATCGATTCTTTAAGGTGTGTGATTCTTATCATCGATTCTTTAACGTGTGTGATTCTTATCAACGATTCTTTAAGGTGTGTGATTCTTATCATCGATTCTTTAAGGTGTGTGATTCTTATCATCGATTCTTTAAGGTGTGTGATTCTTATCATCGATTCTTTAAGGTGTGTGATTCTTATCATCGATTCTTTAAGGTGTGTGATTCTTATCATCGATTCTTTAAGGTGTGTGATTCTTATCATCGATTCTTTAAGGTGTGTGATTCTTATCATCGATTCTTTAAGGTGTGTGATTCTTATCAACGATTCCTTAAGGTGTGTGATTCTTATCATCGATTCTTTAAGATGTGTGATTCTTATCATCGATTCTTTAAGGTGTGTGATTCTTATCATCGATTCCTTAAGGTGTGTGATTCTTATCATCGATTCTTTAAGATGTGTGATTCTTATCATCGATTCTTTAAGGTGTGTGATTCTTATCATCGATTCATTAAGGTGTGAGATTCTTATCATCGATTCTTTAAGGTGTGTGATTCTTATCATCGATTCTTGAAGGTGTGTGATTCTTATCATCGATTCTTTAAATTGTGTGATTCTTATTATCGATTCTTTAAATTGTGTGATTCTTATCATCGATTTTTTAAGGTGTGTGATTCTTATCATCGATTCTTTATGGTGTGTGATTCTTATCATCGATTCTTTAAGGTGTGTGATTCTTATCATCGATTCTTTAAGATGTGTGATTCTTATCATCGATTCATTAAGGTGTGAGATTCTTATCATCGATTCCTTAAGGTGTGTGATTCTTATCATCGATTCTTGAAGGTGTGTGATTCTTATCATCGATTCTTTAAATTGTGTGATTCTTATCATCGATTCTTTAAGGTGTGTGATTCTTATCATCGATTCTTTAAATTGTGTGATTCTTATCATCGATTCTTTAAGGTGTGTGATTCTTATCATCGATTCTTTAAGGTGTGTGATTCTTATCATCGATTCTTTAAGGTGTGTGATTCTTATCATCGATTCTTTAAGGTGTGTGATTCTTATCATCGATTCTTTAAGGTGTGTGATTCTTATCATCGTTTCTTTAAGGTGTGTGATTCTTATCATCGATTCTTTAAGGTGTGTGATTCTTATCATCGATTCTTTAAGGTGTGTGGTTCTTATCATCGTACCATCCCGGAACGATACGAGAAGCAAAAAAAAAAAAGGTCAGACTCGATCCTGCCAGACGATTCTGGGCTTGACGCAAAGCCGATGACTCGATTCTTTTAAGGCGCTTATAGTGTGTGATTCTTATCATCGTACCATCACAGAACGATACGAGAAGCAAAAAAAAAGGGAATTAATTTAATAAAAAGATATTTGCTCAGCCATTCAATCAATCTGAGCTAAGCACAGTTGGAGATGAGGCGGCGTCCACACAGAACGAGCAGTATCCGCTATCCGAAACCTTTCATCTCCAGCATGTGTAGGATGTTTTTACAATTACACACTCCAAACTTAGGCAGGCAACATCAAATATCGTTCGTGAAAGTCTGAAACTTTCTCTTTCTTTGGAATCTCCAACCTGAAATAGTTTTTCTTATGTTTTAGACGAAAAGATGATTTGTAAACTACTTAGTTCGGCCCTGATTTGATTAAAAACAAAAGTTTTTTAAAGAAGACAAAATAAATAGGTGGAATACTTCCAAAACTTAAAAAAAAAATTGGGGGAAAATTCATTGCATTTTGCCTCTTCCTCTTACTCCTTCACTCCACTCTTCAAAGAAATGGATGAAAAAAAAAAAGAAAGAAATTGCTAAGTAAATAAAAGCCTTTGCACATCATATTTTTTCATCTACCTGATAAAGTGTAGATAGAAAGGATTTTTCAGTTGATTTTTTGCTTTGAGTTAAAAAAAAATATGAAAATCATATTTTTTGCTCAGAGCTTGAGTTAGAGTTAAAATAACGTCTGACTAAATTATCTAAGTTTAAAACTTTGGTACTTTTTCTAGAAGCTCTTGCTGTATTAGAACTAAAAGGAATATGAAAAGCGCAATTTACAAAGTAGGAAAAAATAGTGTTTTCTACGTTTTTTTAGACGCTTTCTAAAAAGAAAAATACTCGGTTTTGTAATAAAATGCTTCCTTCTTTCATTGAAGATCAAAGTAATGGCTTTCTAAGATTATATAATTATATTCTCTCTCTCTCTCTCTCTCTCTCTCTCTCTCTCTCTCTCTCTCTCTCTCTCTCTCTCTCTCTCTCTCTCTCTTTCTCTCTTTCTCTCTCTCTTTCTCTCTCTCACTCAATCTCCCTATCCCTCTCTTTCTCTCTCTCTCACACACACTCAATCTCCCTCTCTCTCTCTCTCTCTCTCTCTCTCTCTCTCTCTCTTTCTCTCTTTCTCTCTCTCACTCAATCTCCCTATCCCTCTCTTTCTCTCTCTCACACACACACTCAATCTCCCTATCTCTCTCTTTCTCTCTCTTACACACACACTCAATCTCCCTATCTCTCTCTTTCTCTCTCTCACACACAAACACACTCTTTCTCTCTCACTCTATCTCCCTATATGTCTCTCTTTCTCTCTCTCACACTCACTCAATCTCTCGCTCTCTCTTTCTCTCTCTCTCTCTCTCTCTCTCTCTCTCTCTCTCTCTCTCTCTCTCTCTCTCTCTCTCTCTCTCTCTCTCTCTTTCTCTCTTCCTCATATCCTCAGGGTGTTTTTGTGTATGTCCTCTTCTAAACGCCCTAGAAAACCAACCCTTTTTGTTTTGTTTTTTTTTTTGGCAAATAATTTTTCAGTTCTGTACGAGGAAATCCCCACATGAACGACACAAGTCCTTTCAAGTGAGTGCGTCTGCATAAACTATTGACCTACTGGCATCTTCGGTGCCTTGGGCGGATCTAATTTACAGGGCAAAAATACCCACCCTCGCCCCGGCGTAGATCTGTTCTAAAATGGACGCCTATCTTTTCCCATTGTTCGGCTCTCATAAGACTTGAATCTCTCACAGGCTCGCCTAAGGTCAACATCTAATATGCATCGAGGCCAATGCGGTTTTTTAAAAGCTTAAAAACTATTTGGGGTTGAAAATCCACAGTTGATAAAATAATTATGCTGTGAACGGTGCAAGAATAGAATTCCCTCACTTAACATTTCTGTACTGAAAAGTAATATGAGAGGCAATCAGTATCAATAATGCAATGACTTTTCTAAAAACTTCGTGTGTATGTTGTAACCCTTATATAAAGGGACAAAGGCTTCTTGAATTAATAAATTGAAAGGAATTTTTCCTTAACAATTTGTGAAGATTTACTTATTCAGATTAAGAAACAGATTAAATGCAAGGGTTTGGGTTCTAGATCGATTTTCAAGAAATTTAAGATCGAAGTTTGAAAAAATAAATATGGATAAAAGTAAATAATTATGTAATTATTTTTTTATCCGTAATTGCGCTAAGAGCGCTAGAGAGGCATTTTTGTCAGTGCTACATAATATACACGCCATTTCCAAACCCTTTTCTGTGAAATTTGAGTGTAAAAACATCCTGATCATTGAAGTGAATAATTATCTAGTAAGAAGAGAACCTGTTTTATCGCCACACTCTTAGAACTAGTACAGATCTAGCACACGAATTAATTTTTAATTCTTGTTTCTATTGCCCCTAATTTCGTTACACAGATAGCCAAGTTGTGTGCTACTTCGGTGCTAAATCTCGCATCTTTCCTTACTGACACACACACACACACACACACACATACACACTTCCTCTCGGTGCCTTAAACACTGCTCGGTTTTGCTCCAAAGGTTTTGATTCTTACAGCGCATGCGTATTATACGGTTCTTATGCAGGCCGAGAAGATGCTAAACAACGGGACAATAGATAGTAGGGTAAATTGTCAACAAAAATGTGGAAAGACATCGTGATGTCAGTAGCGGCCGCTCCTAGCCACCCAGAGAACAGTTTCAGGCCCCAGCTGTATTTATCAATCCCGAGTCGCTGTAGAGATGTGGGAATAAGTGAGTTTAGGCCATAACACTAGTTCGATAGATTTCCCCTAAGTTTTACAAATTTTACAATACGACACTTTTCATTTCGGGGAAACAATCAAGTGTAGATGGTTCCCATCGAGTAATAATGGTTGTTTAGGGTGGAGATACGTCTAGGCATTTTCTGCCGTTTTACTGGCTCAATGAAACAAAAGATACTCGACTCACTACATAACAAGCAGAGCGCCTGGCCTGGAATAAACTGCCGTAACCACTCACAGACAGCGTGAAGCGAAACTCACCGTCACGAGTTGTTAGAAGAGACGAGAATTAACATGAAAAAAAAACGAAAAACACAATGAAAATGAACTTTACAACTTCCTTTTAAATTTCTAAAGTATTTCATTCTCGTTATCTATTCCTATTTCTCTTTCTCTCTCTCTCTTTTTCTCTCTCTCTATCTGTCTATCTCTCTCTCTCTCTCTATCTCTCTATCTCTATCTATCTCTCTCTCTTCTTTCTCTTTTCCCCGCATTTTCTCTTGAAAATAAAGCCTCTTTGATCAACTATCTGCTGTGTCTTCCATATTCTGTTTTACTCTGTACCAGTATCTAGTTAATTCTGTTCAATTTTACCCTGCCTT
>JAWDGP010004546.1:60000-82500 GCA_033675545.1 Elysia crispata | reverse complement strand
TCTTTACTTTCCCTATCTGTTTGCAGATCCTTTTAACCGTTTATTGCATTAGAAAGTTGCGGATTTTCGCATTAAGTGTATAAAAGTGCACTGCCTAGCGGGAAATTTTTGCCGCGCAGTTATTTAAACCTATACAATAACGAATGTTTTAAAAAGTCTGTAAATAGATTTTTGGATTTTAGAAAATAAGTTGACTATTTCTACTCATTCACTTAGTTCAGTCCATGTGAGCATCAAAATTACTTTACAATAATTATGTTGTTGAAGTTCTACGTCGTCATTTCTATTTGCTTAAAAGTGTTGACATAGAATGACTTTGTTTATTTGGTTTTTCCATATTCCTTACACTCGTTTTGAATATTACGATAGTTAGTGGATTAATATCATAATGAGGCTTTTTAACTAACCTCTTAGTAACAAAAACTGGCCTGCCGCTAAGGTGAACTCGTGGAACTTTCTCGCCAAGAGAGCAGAACTTTCCTCTTACTTTATTGATAGGTAACCATTATTGCTCTTTTTTATAATCACTGCAGGAAAATATTGAAGGAAAAAAATATCTCAGGAACTTGTAGAGATTTCACAGTACTGGCCATCTTCATATTCTTGTTAAATACAAAACAAACCAAACTTGTTGATATAAATATTGCGATGAGGACAAAAACTTGAAATAAAATTGTCAATTTTTTTCATAATTATTTCCATAAACCATCACGTATTTTTCCTTACATTACGATTTTTTTTGTTACATTTTTTAGAATTCACCCGTCTACAGTCTGTTGATTCATGCACAAGAAAAATAATCACCCTTTTTTTTGGACTTGAACACCCTAACTTAAAGGTACTTTTGACTAATTTAGGACACTTGGACTATGCGCATCTTAGATAATAAGAAGTGTTAATAATGATAATTATACCTTACATTTGTAGATATTTGGTGAGTATTCTCACATTGAAAGTCAGTTGTAGCCACTTCCTTTTCTTTCCAAAAGCGAGCCAAGTGTCAATACAGCCATTCTTGATTTGCCTCGCCAGGAGAACTTAGCAAACAGTGAAGTGGACTCGGCAGCTAATTAGTAAGCAGTCCTTACAATATTTGTCGTTCCTATCTTTCTCTCCCTGACTTTCTCTGTCTGTCTGTCTGTCTGTCTGTCTGTCTGTCTCTCTCTCTCTCTCTCTCTCTCTCTCTCTCTCTCTCTCTCTCTCTCTCTCTCTCTCTCTCTCTCTCTCTCTCTCTCTCTCTCTCTCTCTCTCTTTCTTTCTTTCTCTCTATGTCTCTCTCTCCCATGACTCTCTTTCTTTCTCTCCCTCTCCATCTGTCTAAGTAACTATCTGTCTATATATGAATATATATATATATATATATATATATATATATATATATATCGATCTATTTATCTATTTTGTTTTACCATTGCTTACCATGTAGCAATTATCGATCCCTCTGTGAAGAATGCCTCTTTAATAACGCTTCTATGCGGCATTCTTGTTAGAACCATCACCGTTACAAAAAAGCAGCACCCATAAAAAATACAAGAGCAAGTTACCTACACATATTTCATAGAGCAAAAGATTCATTTTTATCCTAGAGAGTTTTTTTTTTTACGGAGAGTGACGTACGACATTCACTTTTATCCCAGCCCGAAAACTGGAAATAGGGTTTCTCCCAGTCTCTTGTTTATCTTGTCAGACGGATTCTCAAAAATTTACACAACTCCCTGTTCAATCGCCTCGCGCTTAACCCTCTCTGAGCTCAGGCTATTTGTGCAAGGAGACTTCAAGGGTTAAAACGACAGCCTCGCAATCTGTGAAAAGCCTGCATAAAAAAAAAAAAACTTCTCTATTTCCAATGATCAGATTTAGTGCTAACCTAAGGCTATGGTTTCGTACCCGAAACAAATACTCGCCAATCCTAGCCAGTGGCTTCTTTATCCCCTAGATTTCGGTCTGGATTTCACAAGCCTTTAAACTGATTGCCTAGACCTGGTTCGATGTAAGATAAACAAAAGGCAGTTGTCATATGAGCAGCAGCCAGAGAGTTCCTCTTACAGCTAACTATCCTGACTCTTGAGTAGAGCGAGCTACAGGCGCACAGAAAGAGACGTGAGTATATACTGACTCTTGCGGAGAGCAAAACTACATAGATTTTAGCTCTCAACGAAATTGACGAACTTACTATTGAGCAAAATCAAATATACATTAAACCATTCTGACGTTTGAAATTCTTCAGAATTCCAGATTCTTCTGAGAACACAAAAATTATACAAGAACATCGGTAAGGCCAATCTTTTGACGAACAAAGCAGTCTGTTAGCTTCACATTAAAGATTTAATGATAGCGTGTATTATATCCTTTTTTGTCAATATTCTGTTTCTAAGTGAAGATAATTTCATCTTCCCTGCTCTTCTGTGAAGAACATGTGATACTTGAACTCACCAAGGCCGTTCTGATTCTTTGCATTAGTTGTAAGTTTTTTCTGGAATCTGTAATGATCGGTGAGCTTTACCGGTTCAGGAACTTTGTTTTAGGGATGGTGATCAGTGCTAAAAACCCTCATAATGATAAGTTTCCTCCATAAATTGATTAGTTTATTCGCCCATTAACGATAGAATCTTGTTCATGCCGGTCTTAATTTCTGTTTTGAATCATAAACTTTTTCAAACTTGCAGTGGAAAAGGTAGATTTGTCGAAGGAGATTTTTTTTTAAGGATTTATACATTTTTCATTTCTGTTGTGCAAATCGTATGAAATTGTTAGCAGTTTTTAGGAGTAACATAAATACGGTGATTCATGATAATATAGATGTATTGAATCAGTATTGTCCTTACCAACCTGCTTGCTGCAATCACATAATCAAACAAAACCCCTCAAATAGAGATTATAAAAACCCAGTTTTTTCCTATTGTCTGAGTTGTGAACAATGTCATCTAGTCTTTAAAGATCATCGTTCATATTTTTCTATTTGTTAGAAATGAGTTTTTTCTCAAAAATCTAAAAATCTATTTTTTTTATAAGACAATTACACTTTAGTTGTCTATTCATTGCTTTCCATAAAACTGCTCGATGGAAAAACTTTGGCCCAGTACTGTAGGAAATTATTCTAATTACTTAACAACAGCTAATCTATACTTAAACCTAATATTGACTGGAATCGCGGCACATGAAGACACAGAAGTTGCTTAAGAGCAAAGAAATATTGAATTTCTGTAGAACGAAAATAACCAACAAAATGCTTCGACCAACATGCCAGAGGACGCTCATGTCACAATCTTACGGATTTATCGGGTCAGAGCCCTGCCCTTAACCCTGCCTCCCCCCCACACACACACACACACACACATAAATACAGATTGGTTTTGAGTTTATTTATAACCAGGAGTGGCGTCTGATTTTTTTTCTCCCTTTTTCTCACATAAATCTACTGTGCAGACTATACGTTCAGCTGAGAAAAAAATTGTCAAAACTGTTCGTTAATAGCTGCGATATGGTTTGAAAAGTATCTCCGAAAAGATAGAAAGCCATGATGTGACAAGAAGGTTTGAACAAACTGAAAAACAGTAAAAACCGAGACTGAAGTGGTCGCACGGTGTACCAGACACCAGAGTATGGGCAATGCTTACCCCTCTTTTTATTTTTTTTTATTTTTGTATCCTAACTTTGCAAAAATGATGATGAAAATAAATGAGTTTAATTTATGAAACTTGATCTCTCCTCTGAGCTGATCTACCTGTGATAAGGTTGCACCAGTCAGCTTCACCTCAAGACTAGAGCCTGGGTTCATGCAATAGATGTGGAGAAATGACAAAATAAGGTAAGAATGTGTGAGAAATTATATCTAGGAGAAACAACAACTGCTGTATTGAAGCAGTATATAAAATGATTAAAATGATGAGTTTCTGTTTTTATTTTTCCCATCCGGTTAAAAAAAATACCCTTTTATTAGCTCTTTTCTCATCGTATTTGATTGGTCCTTGTTTTTCCTCCTCCCAGAGGAAGATCACCCGACAACCGTCAAGTGTTATTGTATGATAACAACAAACCCACAATGAAAAACGTTGATAGAACATTAAACAGTCTAGGACGTGGAATTAGATATCATAATGGCATAACTCAAACACTATCCAATTTCGCTCACCAATCCAATTCGCTTTTCTTAAGGATAAAATATCATTTGAATTTAAAGAGACCAATCATAGTATTAACTATATCTGTTTCGCTCCACTTTCTTTCTATTTGTTTTATTATTTTCTTTGATTTATTCTTTCACGATCTCTCTGATCTCCACACCTCGTCATCTCTTTAACAATACTGGGAGAAAAACAAACATTTTTTCATGATTTAACAAGGCGGCTGGTGTTTGCTGGGTATTCTGTGATGTTGTCTCAACATCATCGACTTCAATCGGATGTCGGCGGATTTCAGTCGCCCTTGATTGTGTACTGGGAAAACATAGAGATGGTCTTTTGCGTGTACCGAGATAATATACAGAGTGTCTGGTTGTGTACACTGCTAATGGATTTCTGATTGGACGCGATACATCTGGTAGCGGAGAGCGTTGAACACACGGCGAGCCATCATTTCTACCCGGCACGCAAAAGGAAATAGATCTGAACAGTTTCACGTCCCCTAAGTTATCCACACAGAAAGATTCACTGCATAAAAGGAATATAACAGATGCTATTTCTGATGTTCGTGTAATAACTATGATCTTCAATGTTTAGGAAACTAAATAAAACGAATGTTCAAGAAGATTTCTGAGTGCTCTAAAAAAAAAAGTCAGAATGCAGTGAAGATAGGGTGGAGGTGGAGAAGAATTCTATGTATCTATACTCACACGGAATATATTATGCTTTTGATTTTCTATTAAACTTACTAAATCTAAAAATCTTATGACCGTTATTTTGTAATCTAGAGGTTAAGTTGAGCAGCAAAACAAGCAAAAGAAAACAAAGGTGGAGATTCATGCCAATTCCTAAAATCTTTTTCTTTAAAAATGACCAAGCGTTGGAACGTCTGAAAGCTCCCAACATGAGAGGAATAAAAGCCGTGGAGCATCAACTATTTCGATAGATGTTTTTATGCGTCATTTCTTGTATGATAAAAAAAAAGTTTTCAGTAATAGAGGCCAAGAGTTGTCCCATTCTTTATCAAATTTCTTGGCAAATTAGAGGATCTGACCCTAACCCGCAAACTTATAATAACATCTATCGCTACAAATGTGTCACAGATGTGTTACTTGTATAACCAGTTTTACATAACACCAGTGTCTACATGGGTCAAATGGAATATTCATGAGCCATGTCATCACTATTCTACTACTCGGGGAGGGGCTATGGTAATTACTAGCCCAATGTCTACAACCTCCTGTCTATTTCTCTCTCCGTTTCTCTCTTTCCATTCTCTTTCCTTCGATGATTGAAAGACACACTGGAATAGGATAATCTTGGGAGGTTTGAAAAATGAGGGTACCGGTACTGTTGTTACATTTTGTTGTCGTATAGAACGTATTTATTTGAATTGTAACCCTCCAGCAGTAGAAAAAGAAAGCGCGAGCCCTCTAGTTCGGGAATCGGGTTTACTTCTGGAATTCCTTGAGGAGAAAACCTCGCATCTAAAATAATGGACAATAAATATGATAATTCAGAAGTCCATAATTATAATCCTATTCTTAGATCGGTCTTGCAGAGCAAACAGATGTAGATCTAGATCACAGTAGAAATAAATCTGCGAATAAACAGCTCAATCCTCACTCTGATCAAATTTATACACTCTTATACAATAATAAAACTGAACATTCCCTAGGCCTTTCTTGCAAATATATATATATATATATATATATATATATATATATATATATATATATATATGTATATGTATATATTAATTTTAGATTTTTTAAATTACTGATAAAATAAGCGAAGCTTACAATCTAGTCGAAGGAAAGTGCTTACGTCCATGCAATTTGATTAATTAACAATTTAAAATTTATTCACATGAGACCTAGTCGTCCATAGTAAGGCACTGTCTGTTTTCCGAACTTTAAAATAAAATGTTTGTCACGAGAGTACGGCTACCAAGGTTTAAAGTTCAATACAAAAAAAAAAAATAAAACAAGAAAAAAAAACAAAAAAAAAAAAAAAAACATAACCATCGCCAAAAGAGGCCAAGCATTAAGAGTTAAGCATAAAGTGCAAGTGACATACCATAAGCTTCACCTCAATTTATTGCCGGCTCTCTCATTCATCTTAAATCTGACCAATTTTTTTTTTAGGAAATGATGAAACTGGAACACGATTTGATGCAGAAGTTTATCCAAGATTAATTCTGCCGTGTCTTAATAGATTGTCTCGAATTGCTTGAGACATGGTATATAAGAACAAGTAGCTAATTTTCATAAAATCCCAAACTATTTGTAGGTCCTTTCAAACATTCAGAATAATGTCGTCACGAATATTACATAGATTGCTTCCCACAAGGCAGTGTAGCTCTCGGGATTTTCACCTACATAGCCTTATGATGAGCGTTTTAAAATATCTCTAAAGAAACTGAGCAAGCACAGAACTAATGTTCTCGCATTTCTGAAATAGACAAGACAAAGAGTCTATGTGCCTGAGATGCAGATGTAGATGAGTGTATTGTAATTTCTTCCAGACGATCAGATGTGCAGATCAGACACCTTAATCTGTACATGGAGCGATGGGCGATATTTCTTTAGGGCCGGCCATTAACTCACTTCTGGTCTGCCTAACTTTCCTGGAATTTTCTACAGAAATAGATCTCTATCACTCTCACGCTAAATTTTGTTTAAATAAAATCATACTTATTGGTCTGTGATACGATCATGTTGATTCTTTACAGACAAAAAAAAAGCTTAATGGTAGGTATAAAGGGCGGGCAGAATCGATTCTAAGAATCAGAATTGCCGTTTAAAACAAAATCACAGAATCGCGTATACGAGTCTGCGATGCTCGACTCCGACTCTCAGATTCTCCGATTCTCCGATTCTGATTCTGAGCGAAACTGGGACGCTGGCTCGGGCTTAACAAAAGCAAGAATGAGTCACACGCAATGTCATTGCGGTGATTAGGAAGGCGGAGGCGGGAGGGCCAGGGGTGGACGATGACGGGTTAGACCTCCATTAAGACATTGATAGATCTCCGTTTTCGGAAGAGAAATGACGGAACTGACCAATAGAGGAAGCGTCGCTTGGAGATTGTGTGACGAAAAAAAAAACGTCAAGTCATCGTGCATGGACTATGGAGCCTTTAAGAATTCTGAACAAATAAAGAGAAGCAATCAATGTTTAATGCTGAGTTCGAGAAATCGAATCGGAAAACTGCGATTCTGGGAATCGGAGACTAGAAATCGACGACTCTACGATTCTCGGCTCTGGTGCCCATCCTTAGTAGGTATTGGTATCGTCTATTATTTTAAAGCGGTGGTGAAGACGTCCCATCCATTAGAAAGATCGAACAAGATTAAGTTTCACTTCCAGTTTACTCAGATATTTTGGGTGATTAAAGTTAAAATGGGTGCAAAAGAACTTTTGTTAAACAACCAACATAACAAACTTAAGTATCAACCAATTCAGGTAAACAATATCTTTTTCAGTAGAATAAACCACAGCTTGAGCTAAAAAAAAAAATTAAAGAAAAAGTGGCATACGAGAAAACCATACATATATTCACAATACATTGCAAAATAAAAAAAATTTAACGCATGATTGTTGTCAAATTTGAAATAACAAGACTTTATTGTGTTGATATCCAAAGAGTAAGAGCGAGAGAAGAAGACTGTTTGAATCACAGAATGATAGGCTAACAACAAAATGACAGCAGATACATCTGACCCGATCAAATCGTAGTTCAACTAAAGATAAAATTTGTATTGCTACTTTGTTTAAAATTTTCCTATGCCTCATAATCTCTTGGAAGGTTTGGCAATGAAATAGTTTAAATTCAGTGAAAGTGGTATCTACGTTTTCTGTACATGCAATTTACAACTGTATCAAGATTTAGCAAAATGATTTGATTGATATAGGCATAAAATAACATCTGTAAAAACAATAGATCTTTATAGATTATGTATTACTTTTTTATTACCTATCATTACTCGATTTCAATCCAAAATGCTGTTCTTTGTTCAAAAAGCAGATCATTCACAATTATTACACGAAATAACACATAAACCAAAAACATTCTACCCCAGAGAAATGATTGAACTGGAAAGAAAGTTTAGCAAAATATTGCGGCTTCCTTTATCTTTTACTTATCATAAATAAGTAGTTACCTCGACAAGTCTAACAAAGTTGGCGCTGAATTGGTAGACATATTCTGTTTCAATTGGCAGTGTGTTTGTTTCGTCCATGTATTGGTAATTCTTCTTCTTCTTCTTCTTCTTCTTCTTCTTCTTCTTCTTCTTCTTCTTCTTCTTCTTCTTCTTCTTCTTCTTCTTCTTCTTCTTCTTCTTCTTCTTCTTCTTCTTCTTCTTCTTCTTCTTCTTCTTCTTCTTCTTCTTCTTCTTCTTCTTCTTCTTCTTCTTCTTCTTCTTCTTCTTCTTCTTCTTCTTCTTCTTCTTCTTCTTCCTTCTTCTTCTTTTTATTATTCTTCTTCTACTTCTTCTTCTTCTTCTTCTTCTTCTTCTTCTTCTTCTTCTTCTTCTTCTTCTTCTTGTTCTTCTTCTTCTTCTTCTTCTTCTTCTTCTTCTTCTTCTTCTTCTTCTTCTTCTTCTTCTTCTTCTTCTTCTTCTTCTTCTTCTTCTTCTTCTTCTTTTTCTTCTTCTTCTTCTTCTTCTTCTTCTTCTTCTTCTTCTTCTTCTTCTTCTTCTTCTTCTTCTTCTTCTTCTTCTTCTTCTTCTTCTTCTTCTTCTTCTTCTCCTTCTTCTTCTTCTTCTTCTTCTTCTTCTTCTTCTTCTTCTTCTTCTTCTTCTTCTTCTTCTTCTTCTTCTTCTTCTTCTTCTTCTTCTTCTTCTTCTTCTTCTTCTTCTTCTTCTTCTTCTTCTTCTTTGCCTCTGCGTTTTATCCATGTCAGTGTAGCTATATTGTGAGACCTGAGGCTGTAATTAGTTGGCAGGTCAGGACCAGAACCTCTAGTTTGTCACGAATATTGTTAAAGAACGGCACAACTCTTGGCCAGTCTCTATCACAACAGTGTAACATGCTGCCCGTACTCTCCTCTCCTCAGGGAATCTGAGTATTAAATCGAGGGGGACTCGTGTATTTAATTTAGTTCATATCTGGTCACAAAGCTTTGATATATTGTCTCTACTTAACATTCCTGCAATATTCACATGTATATAAAACGATGGCTCAGTACTGTTTTATACTCAACTAGCTGTTTATAAAGAATCTGTAGTCAGTACTTTAGATTTTCCCATTGGGAAATGAAATAGCCATTGTCTCATTTATTTCCCTAGGTCCTAAAACCGGCACTTTCGGGATGTTCAGCTTTTAGTGTCAGCCACAGTGTCTATTTTATGGAGACATTTGAAAGTCATATTGGCTAGTTTTTGTTTTGTTTTAGCAACCAATGCTAAATCATTGATGAAGAATAGCTGTTTTCTACTCTGAAACTAGTGACCTGAAGCAAGTCAATTATCTTTCCCCAACCATGATCAATACTACCAATGACCCCTCTACTTAGTAAATACTACATAAGTTCTGAAAAAAAAAACATTAGAAAGAAGTTAAATCTCGTCTAGATTTAATGTGTTCTGGAGATCTCACGTCACATTGAAACAGTATTTAAACACTCCAAGCATCAGAGGTGTCCTAGTCGTGGAGGTCTTAACGAAATAAAGAAAACTGGAGTACAGAGGAGAGAATAATGCATCAGCCAAGAACTGTAACTCATCAAACACTCGTCCTCTAAGACAAAGAGATTGTTTATTAAGGAATCGCACCTAGCAGAGTAGGCTGGACGTGGTTTTACATATCAGAGAAGTTCTCTATGTTTCTTAAACTTCTACAAGAAACATGAAAAGATGGATTATTGGCCAAACAGTTCAGTACTTGATCTTGTTCTCAGCCTTACTATTGCCTATTTACAGCTTTTTGTTTTGGGCAGGTTAGGAAGTGATGGTCCGAAAAAAAAAATTCAGTGGGTTATAAAGTTATTATGACATAATAAAGTAAACTGTAGAGTACACAAGTGAGCTATAATTTCTTTGTTTCTTTTGTTGAACAATTTAAGGCTGGAGGCAGTTTCAAGCAATATAACTTGTTTGTTCAAAGACAACTTGACAATAGAACATCGTTGATTGATCTATTTATTTATTGATATAGCTTTCCACTTTGAGAATAATTATATATGCGAAGACTTGTTTGATACCACTATTTCACGACTCGACTTAGGTTCAAAGCAGTGATAGTAAATTTTTTTGCCGTCAAAATATTTGCTCATTAGGAACATAAGCACAAGGCCAGCGGTGATTTCGAGTCGTCTTTTAGTGGAAGAAGCGTTGTTATTCAGTTTCCAACTTTTTTAATAGACAAAGCGGCTCGTGAAAGTAATGAACTATTAATGTATAAATCTCTGTACCTGTCCGAAGGAAAACAATGTTTTAGCTTACTTTCTAAAGCATGAGCAAATAGTACACCAGTTTAAGATTTTTCTGAAGTTGAAAAGGACATAGCATTAAAAAGCAATGGTAAAATAAAACATATTTACAAGCAATGTATCGTTTTTTCATCATCATCATCATCATCATCATCATCATCATCATCATCATCATCATCATCATCATCATCATCATCATCATCAGAAAAAGAAGAAGAAGAAGAAAAAGAAGACGAAGAAGAAGAAGAGGAAGAAGAAGAAGAAGAAGAAGAAGAAGAAGAAGAAGAAGAAGAAGAAGAAGAAGAAGAAGAAGAAGAAGAAGAAGAAGAAGAAGAAGAAGAAGAAGAAGAAGAAGAAGAAGAAGAAGAAGAAGAAGAAGAAGAAGACGAAGAAGAAGAAGAAGAGCAATGATTATTATTATTATTAATATTATTATTATTATTATAATAATAATAATAATAATAATAATAATATAACAGTATTAATGGTAATATAATATAATATCATGACCAGCAGTGATAAAAATGATTCATTCCTCGTAAAATACTTATTGCAACATTATAGTGAAAGCGTCTAGTGATTGGAAATGTGTAAGTTTTGTATCAATGCAATAAACAAATTATTTGACAGATAGAAAAAAATTCTGACGAGTAACTTAATCGATTATCAATCATGGTCCCTGTAAATGATTTGATAGCATTGAATCTTTCATTCTTTTCTCATAACTCGAGCGTTTGAAAAGAATCAGATTGACAATTCGATCAAACCAGCAAAGTTTTTTTTTTTAATAATGTCTTTTTTATTGAATGTTCTTAAACATATGCCATAATTATGTGGTGGAAAAGTTAAAAACCATTGAACATTGATTTTATTCTCTATCAGACAGGACAACAATGTCCTTATAATATTAGGTCTAAAAGGAAATAGGCACACAACTTTATAAATATGGGACAAAGAAGAAATAACAAAACTATTATCAACTCAACATAAAAAACGTTTCAGTTTGTAAGCTTCGCCAGTATTATTACAAAATCGTGCTTCCCGTTCAACATTCAACCCAAGGAGAACTAGTACACATTTTATGATTTCCTTTCTTGCCACACATTTCACAACAATGTTACATTCTTGCAGATGTAAAACTAACTAACTCTCTCTCTCTCTCTCTCTCTCTCTCTCTCTCTCTCTCTCTCTCTCTCTCTCTCTCTCTCTCTCTCTCTCTCTCTCTATCTCTCTCTCTCTCTCTCTCTCTCTCTCTCTCTCTCTCTCTCTCTCTCTCTCTCTCTCTCTCTCTCTCTCTCTCTCTCTCTCTCTCTCTCTCTCTCTCTCTCTCTCTCTTTCTCTCTTTTTTTTTCTCGAAATTCATGGAGCTAGCAATTTTGAAATGTCCCTTTATACTTCAGGCATTCACACAAGCTGATCCTACGTAGTTAAGCATTTGATGTTTTATTCTTTTATTACTACTACTACTACTACTACTACTACTACTACTACTACTACTACTACTACTACTACTACTACTACTACTACTACTACTACTACTACTACTACTACTACTACTACTACTACTACTACTACTACTACTACTACTACTACTACTACTACTACTACTACTACTACTACTACTACTACTACTTCTTCTAATTCTACTACTACTACTACTATTACTACTACTACTCAACTGCTACTATCTACATTTTCCTATGTGTCCCTATTTCCTCTTAGACCTTGTATTATACTATTCATAGACACACACGCGTCCTTTTGGATACTTCATAATTACCAAGTTATCCTCCAAGTGTGGTGTTTTTGCTTTCTATTTGGATTTACTTATAATTTCAGGTAACTAATATAAAGAGAAGACATTAACGCCACCCAAACGAGAGTCAGAACAGGTTCAGAACTTTTTTTTCCAATTTAGGCACTTGAACCACGTGACATAAGAATGAACGGAAGAATATTAGACAAAAAGACACGAAATATTCAATAATTAGGTTTAAAAAGCTGGACTGGCTACAAAAGTGTAAACATTATATTATCGTGATGTTTTTCCTTTCCACATTTATATATGTGTGTGTGTTTTTTTATTTACTCTTCTATGCCGAATAGCAAGTATCACCAGATTGGTGCCCGCCATGTATGGCCTGTAGTGTTATGTGTGTGTGTGCTTTTGTTTACTCTTCTATGCCGAATAGCAAGTATCACCAGATTGGTGCCCGCCATGTATGGCCTGTAGTGTTATGTGTGTGTGTGCTTTTGTTTACTCTTCTATGCCGAATAGCAAGTATCACCAGATTGGTGCCCGCCATATATGGCCTGTAGTGTTATGTGTGTGTGTGTTTTTGTTTACCCTCCTATGCCGAATAGCAAGTATCACCAGATTGGTGCCCGCCATGTATGGCCTGTAGTGTTATGTGTGTGTGTGCTTTTGTTTACTCTTCTATGCCGAATAGCAAGTATCACCAGGTTGGTGCCCGCCATATATGGCCTGTAGTGTTATGTGTGTGGGTGTGTTTTTGTTTACCCTTCTATGCCCAATAGCAAATATCACTAGATCGGTGCCCGCCATATATGGCCTGTAGTGTTATGTGTGTGGGTGTGTGTTTGTTTACCCTTCTATGCCCAATAGCAAATATCACTAGATCGGTGCCCGCCATATATGGCCTGTAGTGTTATGACTAAAACGAAGACTGTCCAAGGCCGGATTTTCTATTCAACATAATGCTCTGACTGTCCTTTTTATCGCTGGTACATCTTTTTCATCACTATGTTCTTCAGAAAGACATGAGTTCCTGCCCCATGATCATAAATCGATCTTGCGACACTTAGTTCATGCAGGTAACAGAAACGTTAGGGCATTAAAGAAAAAGAGAATCGTTATATTTTTGTCTCCAACAATAGAAATTCCCAAATAAAGCGTTTGAATTTCGAAGACGATAATTTTACAATGAGCGATTTTTAGTGCAGGCCGAATTATTTCACAAATTGCTGACACAAAGTGATTGCTGTAATGTCTAGACATAAAAATATAATTTCACTGCTCGTTTCAGTGCAATGTCAATGGTACTGCTGACTATAATTTGAGAGATAGTGTTTTCGTTGTTGTTTTTTTACTACTGTTGTATTTCACTACTATTATTTATTCACTACTGCCTTTTTGCACTACTGCTGTTCCTTACTACTGTATTTTATCATTAATGTTACTTTAAACCACTGCCATTTTGCAACTGTTTTCCCACTTCTGTTGTTTCCCACTATTATTTATTCCAACAATTTTCGCACTTTCGTTGCTGTTCCTTCCATCTATTTTCCCACTTCTGTTGTTTTCCACTACTATTGCTTCCATCTATTTTCCCACTTCTGTTGTTTTCCACTACAATTGCTTCCATCTATTTTCCCACTTCTGTTGTTTTCCACTACTATTGCTTCCATCTATTTTCCCACTTCTGTTGTTTCCCGCAAGTGTTGCTTCCATCTATTTTCCCACTTCTGTTGTTTCCCGCAAGTATTGCTTCCATCTATTTTCCCACTTCTGTTGTTTTCCACTACTATTGCTTCCATCTATTTTCCCACTTCTGTTGTTTTCCACTACTATTGCTTCCATCTATTTTCCCACTTCTGTTGTTTTCCACTACTATTGCTTCCATCTATTTTCCCACTTCTGTTGTTTCCCACTATTATTTATTCCAACTATTTTCCCACTTTCGTTGTTTTCCACTACTATTGCTTCCATCTATTTTCCCACTTCTGTTGTTTCCCACTACTATTGCTTAAAACTATTTTCCCATTTTTGACCTTTCCTACTAGTTTTACTTCCATCTATTTTCTTATCTCTTTTGTTTCCAACTACTATTGTTTCCATCTATTTTCCCACTTCTGTTGTTTCCCGCAAGTGTTGCTTCCATCTATTTCCCCACTTCTGTTGTTTCCCGCAAGTGTTGCTTCCATCTATTTCCCCACTTCTGTTGTTTCCCGCAAGTGTTGCTTCCATCTATTTCCCCACTTCTGTTGTTTCTAAAAAGTGTTGCTTCCATCTATTTTCCCACTTCTGTTGTTTCCCGCAAGTGTTGCTTCCATCTATTTCCCCACTTCTGTTGTTTCCCGCAAGTGTTGCTTCCATCTATTTCCCCACTTCTGTTGTTTCTAAAAAGTGTTGCTTCCATCTATTTTCCCACTTCTGTTGTTTCTAAAAAGTGTTGCTTCCATCTATTTCCCCACTTCTGTTGTTTCCCGCAAGTGTTGCTTCCATCTATTTCCCCACTTCTGTTGTTTCCCGCAAGTGTTGCTTCCATCTATTTCCCCACTTCTGTTGTTTCCCGCAAGTGTTGCTTCCATCTATTTTCCCACTTCTGTTGTTTCCCACTACTGTTGCTTCCATGTAATGTTGTTTTCCATCACTGTTGTTTCTTACTACTGTATTTCATTCTGTTGTTTACTTATACTGTTGCTTCCATTTGTGTTGTTTCCTACTATGGAAATGTTGTTGTTGTTGTTGTTGTTGAAATTCACCATCATAGCAGTAACAGTTGTGGGAATTATAAATGAACCTTTTTGGAATATTTTTTTTAGGAAATGCTTGTTCCGCAGCATGATATTTCTTTGTTTTCCTTTTTTACTGTTCTATTGGTACAAAACTTTAAGAAGGAACTGTGTTGAAGCATTCTAGTCCTTACCATGGCGGAGCCATATTTTAAGATTCATGATCAAACTTTTCGACTTAATGATTAAATAACAAAATAGACAAAAGTCTTTGGAGATTTAAAATTTAAATATAAAATTGAGATTTCTGTTAGTCATACGTTAAACCAATCGATACGCTTAATTGAGACTTGTGAAGTTTTAATAATATTAGACATATGTCCTTTATGTTATAAGTAACGAGAAAAAAAATGCACCAAAAAATTATTTCTGAACAACGGATATTGAAAGAAAACAAAAATAAATATCTTTGGAACAGAAGACGATCAGCTGCTATTATTTTTCCTGTAATTAAAGGATTTTAGGCATCAGTTTTGAACTTTTATAACTACATTCTCTCTCAAAGACCGTACATTACTTTCTTTTTCATAAATTTACAGTGAAAAATTACAATAATTGAAACTTTTAATTGAACTGTACATGATATATGATTCTTTAAACCCGGTTCTACGCACATACATATGCACAAGCACAGACAAATTAAATCCTCTAGATAAAAGGGATTATTCAATCAATGTAGAAAATGCGTTAAGATCATAATTTAGTCACGGGTCACTGGCGCTTTCAAAACACCAGTCTCATGTGTCCCTTGTGTTAGTTATGTTCTTTTGAGACGACACAGACAAAAACATAAAGAGGCATTTCATTGGATTCTTTTACTCTCTCTCTGTCTGCCTGTCTGTCTCTCTGTCTCTCTCTCTCTCCCCCCCCCTCTCTCTCTCTCTCTCTCTCTCTCTCTCTCTCTCTCTCCCTCTCTCTCTCTTCTTCTTCTTCTTCTTCTTCTTCTTCTTCTTCTTCGTCTTCTTCTTCTTCTCCTCCTTCCTCTTTTTCTTCTTTACATTAATATATACCCACATTTATTTGGCTTTATCTCTCGTCGTTCTGATAAGTACAGTTATTCCATTTTACATCTATGGTGTTTTTATCGTCTTTCAGTTTCTATTTAGAAACTGCAATATTCATTTGTCTTCTCTTTTCCTCATACAAACATAATTAAAACGATAAACAGAACAAGATTTCCCCCTAAATTACTTTACTTTGTAATAAAAACCACATTCTCTTTTTATGATCGAGGCTGAGAAGTGGCTGAGTTGTCTCTCTTTGAAACTTCAAACGGGAGCACTTCAGTGGTTGGTCCCAGGTACACTGCACTGGTCAGGTAGGACATGTCAACAGCTGCAGGCGACTTTCTTGCTGCTTGTTTTATTGCTGTAACCTTCTCTCCGTTTTTCTGTACACGTTTAGCACAGAATCGGCTGTTGGTGTCACACAGCTCAATATCACCAGCTTTCTTGGCTTTCGTCTTCGAGCCTCTCTTTTTCCCTACGTCGCACAAGAGCTTCGAAATATTTCGCCTTTTGGCCGCACTGGCGGAAGATGTTGGCGCGGACCGTAAGATATGGCTGTCTTCTTCACTTCCGGTCCCCTTCGGCCCGCTGGAGTCCTCACCACACTCGCCCCGCAGACTTGTGGAGCGGCTCGGCTGCTCTGGGCAGAGATGGTATGAGGACGAGCCGTCCAGACAATGGCCGTTCTCGCAGGCGGCGCTGACACCAGGGCTGCCCGGAGGCTGGGCTGAATGATCCCCGCCATTTGTCATCAGGTCCTCCGTTTCCTCATCACCTTCCGCTCCCCGGAATTTCCTCCGTCCAGATTTATCCCTCCCATCTCTCTGGCTCATGCGCCGCTTCTGAGAGGTCCCACCTGACGTCCCGTCTCGGCTGACGTTCCGATGCGACCCGAAGCGGTCTATCTTGGCGTACCGCCGCCCGAAGAAAACTCTTGTGAAAGTGTTGCGGAACACGGCACTTAGCGAACAATACAGCAAGAAATTTACCGCCGAGTTGAAAGCCACGAGGGCGTCCGTTATCTCCCTGATGCCCTTCACGAGGTAGTCTTCCTCCACGTAGCCCTTCCCAAAGAACGTGGACATGATAGCGTCGGGTGTTATACACACAATGAATATGACCACCATGGCTATGAGCATCAGAGTAATCCGGTTCCTGGAGTTGAATTTCTTCCCTTTGACTCTCTCCTTCCACAGAGCCTGGATAATCCTGGCGTTCAGAAAGATGAGAATGAACACCGGAATGATCCCTCTCAGGAAGTTCTGAACCCAAGTATAGGGAACCATGAACTGCTGGTTCCTGCCCAGCTCCGTGACCACAAGCTCCATGCAAGTCTCGTTGGTTGAGCTGTCGTGGATCGTCTGCAATCGATATCTAAACACGGACGGTATCGATAAGAGCATCATGATGATAAATACTGAGGTGACCACAGTTCTGGCCCGTGGTATCGTGCAAATTGTTTTAGACCTGGACGGGTAGCAAACCGATACATATCGATCCATGGACACGGAGACCGTCAACCAAGCAGTGACACATACGGCGACCTGAATGGGAAAACATAAAAGAAAGTTTCATTAGGAAGCCTCAACTCAGGAAGGAATTGGTTAGTTCAAGCAAATTTTTAATTACCGCGAAAAATCCTTCACGCGTGAAATTAAAATCCTGCCTTCCGGCCAGCGGTCGGGGTATTATTATTTTGTAATGTAAGTTTGTCGAGCGGGAAATTGTAGCCTTTTTATGACGTGAGTGAGTCACGTGAGTCACGCGTATTGAAACTTCCACGCGTGATTCGATTGCTATTTGAGACAAAGCTGTGTGATCTTATCTAATCATTGTTATTCGTGTGTAAGTTAGTGTTAGTATTTTTGTTGTGTATAATTTTATACGTGTGTTTGTTTTTATGTGTTTTTTCACATAATTATTTTATAGCACAGCCCAGATTTTAGGCCCGCTGAGGTTATTAAAAGAGAAAAACATGAACTAAAAGAAGAAGAAATAAATGAATAGCTTGAAAACGGATTTTTAGGTTAACAACCATAATCTCATTGTGCAATGGTTTTTTGTGTTTTTGGTTTTTTGTTTGTTTTTGTTTTGTTTTGGTTTTTTTTTTTTGTTTTTTGTTGTTTTGTTTTTTCACGTTTCATCATTCTGCATTGAACATGCTAATCCACCATAAAGTAAATGTCCCCTTTCGGACGAAAAATATTTAATTGAAGTCGTCATGTCAATACTGAGGGATTTCTTTGCAATATCAAGCTCTTCCAAGTCGTCAAGAATTTGAGAACACATTTTTTTCAAAAGGACTCTCTTGAAAGTCGAAATTAAAGAAAAAAAAATAAAATAATAATAATAATAATAATAATAATAATAATAAGATGATGATGAGGATGATGATGATGATGATGATGATAAAATAATAATAATAATAATAATAATAATAATAATAATAATAATAATAATAATAATAATAATAATAATAATAATAATAATAATAATAATATAACTTATACACAAAAAAACTATGTGGTATCTTTTTGTTTTATTGTTCAGTTATTTACACTATATGAATTATGAATTGCAAAAAGGTTGGTAAAAAGAAAATGTTATAAATTTCACGACTCAATTATACTAATATTAAAAAGAAACTTAGGTTATATCTCTTTTTTCCTTTACTTCAATGGACTTGTTTATCATTGACATATCACATCAATGTGGGGAATCAACTCATTCTTTTCTTTTTCTAATCTTCTTTTTTTATTGAGACTCTTTTAAACGCTTATTAGAAATGTATGATTCACCGCAAAACGTGCTCACTTGTATTGGCTTTAAGTTATAGGAACGAATATTGAAAAGGACCAGTTAACGGAATTTGATTTTATAGGTTGGCAATCTATTCTTTTTGAGACAAATAAAATCTGTTGTAATTGTCAACTCAAGATGTACTTCGCCATTCTATGAAAATAAAAAAAAAATCAGGAGATAAGCGCAAAAGGTCACCTACTCAGCATGCTGCAATCAGACTATTTTGTGTTTAAATTACTTGTTGTAAGAATTTAAATTTTCAAACATGTCATCTTTAACTAGATCTTATCCTAAAGCTTTCACTAAATGTCGGGTCTAAAACACTTCACTGTCAGAGCAGAATGATAGTACTTATAGCAAGGCTAGGCCTCTTCGCATTTTCAGTCTGAGAGATGGAGATAGATAGATAGATAGATAGAGAGAGAGAGAGAGAGAATGTTAAAGAGGAAGAGAGAGAGAGAGAGAGAGAGAGGAAGAGAGAGAGAGAGAGAGAGAGAGAGAGAGAAAGAGAGAGAGAGAGAGAGAGAGAGAGAGAGGAAGAGAGAAAGAGAGAGAAAGAAAGAGAGAATGGTAAAGAGAAAGAGAGAGAGAGAGGGAGAGAGAGAAAGAAAGAGAGAATGTTCCAGAGAAAGAGAGAGAGAGAGAAATGAGATACACAGGCCGGCAGATGACTTCATTAGTAGTAATAATAAGAATACTTCCCGCTTGGACAGCGGAGTAAGACATCGGCCTGTGAGTAACAAACAGTGGATTCTACATTATTATGTAAGTCATCATAAGGGCAAGTGAAATTCCTTTACGAGAACGTACGCTTCTACAGTTAGCATCATTGATACTGGTAAATGAAATAATGGGGTGTGGTCGTTACTTTGTTACTTTTGTTCTAAAACTATATCTCTGTACTGGAGATTGTACAGCATAAGCAATAATGATGCTGTAACTGATTGGTTTTGTTAATTGCAATTTACCAAATCCTCGAAATGCCATAGATGCATCTCTATGCCGAGACAGTCGTAGAGCTTGTAAGTTGTCCTCAACAAGACCACCAGTATAGTGGTGAATGCTACAACAACGGATTATTTGTCCTTCACCATTCCATTATCCCACTGTCAGACAGCTTGGAGGTCTCTATAACGTTGGATTAGATAAACGCGTCTTCCAAAATATCTTTGTCTTTTTTATGGTGAATTAGTTTTACAAGCGGAAGGTTTGGCCGGACGTTTTATTTATCCTAGAACCTATTTGTATTTCTAGATTTTGTTTCTCTGATAATTCTCTTCTTCTCGTGCTAATATACTAACACTAAGGCGCTACACAGAGTTGACGCTCTAACCCTATCTGTATTCTGCAGTGACGACTAGTCCAGGAGTCTGATTCTGATATACTACAAGGATAAGCTAGGAGATATGCTGCTCCCAGCAGGTAAGAAACAGAACAAATCTGTGCATTACTGCAGATTACTGCAGATAGTATCTCGGGCACAAATACAGTAATAATGAGATAGGGTTGGGGGGGAGAAGCCTAATGTGCTTCATTTTCGGTCTTTTGTTTTTTTCAGTCTGCAGTCATGATAGAAGTCAGAATACATTTCGCGTGTAGATGTTGCGGTTACTCAGTATACTTGTGGATAGTATGGAACTATTTATTAGTCCTTTTTATAACGCCATGGGTTATAATGAAGTATTATGTTTAGAAAGGGTAAAGAGAGCGACTAGATATAGTAGTCAAGAAAGGGAGAACAGCATCAAATGTAGAATTTTTAAATTGCGATAGTGCTAGTATTAATTGAAGAAGCAATAATGGTAGCAGTTGCAGTATTAAAAGTGTTTTAAATTGGAGCAATAATAGTAGCAGTAGTAGGAAAAGTAACAGTGGATTAGCAGTACCAGTAGTACGATCAATATAGTTGTAGTAGGAAAATTAACCCAGTGGTCTGCCTCCTAAATCATTAAATATTTGAGGCACGCATATTGTTATGGTTCGTCCTAGATGTTTGTGCGTCCAATGGCAAGTGTGGTGCTTCCGGATTCAATGGTTGTCTTTGGTGCGATTTTAGACTTTCCAAATCAAGATTGCATGTCACTCAGGGAGGCTTAATAAATACCTTCGCCATGAAGCTCTTTTTTTAGAAAGCGTAGCGGCGTATTGGTATAAGCTATGTTCTCTTTGAGTAGCAAGGCGATGGGTGCCGGAGCATCTATAAATCGATGGTTCTAATCCCACAAATTCAAGCATTTTTCGGTCATTTCCACTTAAAAGCCTTATCCTAACCACTGCTGAGCTCTACCTAAAATTTTAGCTCTTGTAGTAGTAGTAGTAGTAGTAGTAGTAGTAGTAGTAGTAGTAGTAGTAGTAGTAGTAGTAGTAGTAGTAGTCGTAGTAGTAGTAGTAGTCGTAGTAGTCGTAGTAGTAGTAGTAGTAGTAGTAGTAGTAGTAGTAGTCGTAGTAGTAGTAGTAGTAGTAGTAGTAGTAGTAGTAGTAGTAGTAGTAGTAGTAGTAGTAGTAGTAGTAGTAGTAGTAGTAGTAGTAGTAGTAGTAAGAGTCGTAGAGTATTGTGGTTGTTGTGCTTTCAAAGTTTTTTTTCTTCTCACTTCCTTAGGGAGTACTTTACATGGTTCAAGCTATAAAGTATAAAGGAAACATCTGCTTTTTGTCAAAACTTTAAAGCCCTGACCCCGATGGAGACAACTAGGAATTTATCAATCCTGGCACAAGTACATGCTCGAACGATGTAAGAAATTAAGAAATGCAAGAGTTTGAAATAAATGCATCATCATGAAAGAAGAAATGAAAAGCAGATCAAAGAGTCGTTAATAAGGCGTGCAGCTCTTAATGCAATTCCAAATTAAGATTAATAACATGAGAAGGGCTGTCCAAGATCCCAGAAGGCCTATCCTAAAAAAAAAAAAAGGAAGAAGAAAAAAAAAGAAAAAACTTTCCTGAAACGTCTCGGCGCGATAGCTAAGGCTAACCGATTCTAGAAAATTCTGCTCAAGATAAAGAGTCGGAGAAAAATCTGGCTGCCGTCAGTCGAGAATAGGAAGACTGCAGTCAGTTTCGGTCTTGATTGTTTCTGATAACAGGAGAATCCTTACCATCCTGTGAATTAACGATCTTCTAACCAAAGATGGCGCCCATTTTATGGAGGGAATGACTCCTTCTCAAGGCCGTACCTTGAACCACCAATCAGAGAATTGCGAATGCGAGTTATTATGCCACTAGTCTTGAAGGACACAGCATTACGATGATTAAATCTACAACAAAGTGTATCTACTTCATGTGGAATCACAGCAGATTGAGTATGTTGTATGGGCTCGACGAGCTGACACGCGTTCATGGCTCCAATTTTTTTCGAATCTCTTTTTCTATTCGTCTTATAAAACTGTAAACCAGCAGACCAATCAGAATTCATCTCAAGCGATTCACAAATGAGGAGCAGAAACGACATAAAGAGAACTGGTCGTTTGACAAAATGGAAAAAAAATTTCCACTTATTCCCCAGTACTGTAAAGAGTAAAGACCCCGGTTAGTGAGAGCGTCGAGGATCTCAGGAAGATGAGCCAGAGATTAAATCTACAACAAGGTTTATCTACTTCAAGTGG
>JAWDGP010004546.1:45000-55000 GCA_033675545.1 Elysia crispata | reverse complement strand
GTAGTAGTAGTAGTAGTAGTAGTAGTAGTAGTAGTAGTAGTAGTAGTAGTAGTAGTAGTAGTAGTAGTAGTAGTAGTAGTAGTAGTAGTAGTAGTAGTAGTAGTAGTAGCAGTAGTAGTAGCAGTAGTAGTAGTAGTAGTAGTAGTAGTAGTAGTAGTAGTAGTAGTAGTAGTAGTAGTAGTAGTAGTAGTAGTAGTAGTAGTAGTAGTAGTAGTAGTAGTAGTATAAAATTTAGATCTAGAGGAGGCAAACCACTGGGTTAATTATAAGTAAGAATTATAAGATCTAGAATTTAAGATAGTGCTCAACAAAAGTTAGGATAAGGCTTAAAGTGAAAGTGACCAAAAAATGCTTGAATTTTTGGGATTAGAACCATTCATTTATAATTAAACCAGTTTTCTGTCTCCTCTCTATATATATTTGAAATGTCTATATATTTGAGGCATAAATATTGTTATGGTTCGTTCTAGATTTCTGTGCGTCCAATGGCAAGTGTGGTGCTTCCGGATTCAATGGTTGTCTTTGGTGCGATTTGGGCTTTCCCAATCAAGATTGCAACTCACTCAGGGAGGCTTAGTAAATACCTTCGCCATGAAACTCTCTTTTTAGGGAGCGTAGTGGCGTTTTGTTATAAGCTATGTTCTCTTTCAGTGGCAATCGATGGTTCTAATCCTGCAACTTCAAGCACTTTTCATTATTATTAGCCATATCCTAGCCATTTCTGAGCACTAGCTCTTATAATTCTTATTTATAGTAGTAGTAGTAGTAGTAGTAGTAGTAGTAGTAGTAGTAGTAGTAGTAGTAGTAGTAGTAGTAGTAGTAGTAGTAGTAGTAGTAGTAGTAGTAGTAGTAGTAGGTAGTAGTAGGTAGTAGTAGTAGTAGTAGTAGTAGTAGTAGTAGTAGTAGTAGCAGTAGTAGTAGTAGTAGTAGGAGGAGGCGTAGTAGTAGTAGTAGTAGTACTAGTAGTAGTAGTAGTAGTAGGTAGTAGTAGGTAGTAGTAGTAATAGTAGTAGTAGTAGTAGTAGTAGTGGTAGTAGTGGTAGTAGTAGGTAGTAGTAGTAGTAGTAGTAGTAGTAGTAGTAGTAGTAGTAGTAGTAGTAGTAGTAGTAGTAGTAGTAGTAGTAGTAGTAGTAGTGGTAGAAGTGGTGGTGGTGGTGTAGTAGTACCATCATTATCATCATTCATTGCTGCTATTATTATTATTATTATTATTATTATTATTACTTCTGATTATAAAATATATTTTTTTCCATAAATAGAATGTAAAATATTCTCATTATCCTGATTATTTCGGAATGGGTAAAATCCCATCGCAGTGCTTTCCATTATCAGACGAGGTTAGAAAGGTCAGGGTTTAGTCGGCCCTGCACCGGGTTAAGTGCATATTAGAGACTTAATACTAATCGCCATGATCCATTCAGATCTGCCAAGAAACCCTCCCAGGTCCCGAGAAATCCACAGGAGTATGACATTGGAAATCCCCCATGACAAGGGGAAGCCAACTTTCTCCCCTAAGGTGGTCTCCGATACAGGATCCTGTCTTCGATATAAGTGCCTATAATATTTGTCTCAGTGGTATATATATATATATATATATATATATATATATATATATATATATATATAGAGAGAGAGAGAGAGAGAGAGAGAGAGAGAGAGAGAGATTTTTTCATATCAGAATATTTACTGAATAGATTGGTCACTGCAATGTTTTGAAAAGCATGAAAAACGTACTGCAAACAGAAGTCAAGGGTTCGCACCTCATCGAGTGGGAAATGTTACCTGCGAGCAAGGTCTCAAATTTTTTAAACACGAAGAAACATTTGAAATTTAACAATATTCAAATTACTCTGCATCATCATATTCTGTTCTGTACTCACCCATCCTTCGCTATTAAAAAAGCTGTAATTACTGAAATGGAACGCAATGGCTCTATAATATATATATATATATATATATATATATATATATATATATATATATATATATATATATATATATATATAAGTATGAGTAGAAAAGCGAAAACCTCAAGGTAAGTGGCAAAACAGAAACGCAGTTTCATAGCTTGTTAAAAAGGAGCACTTCTGAGAAAAGAAAAAAAAAGAATTCATAAACCATGATAATTATTCTTGAAAGGACAGACAATACTGATTGCCTTAAAGATGTGGTCTCTAAAATAGAAAAATAAAAAGAGTTGGGGAAAAGACGAACCTTTAATGATGCCGCTTGTGGATGAGCTAACAATCAAACTCATGAAATCAGCTGTTTGGATAGCATTAAACTATGGAGCAGAGAGTAGAGCAGGACGTAAATTATAGGTTCTGCTAACGATAATCGATCGAGAGAGAGAGAGAGAGAGAGAGAGAGAGAGAGAGAGAGAGAGAGTCAGACAGACAGACAGACAGACAGAGAGACAGACAGACAGACAGAGAGACAGAAACAGAGGGACAGAGAGACAGAGAGATAGAGATTTTATTATTGTAAAAGTCCATTTCGAAAAATAACAAATAAACTTCTCCAGGAAAAGGAACATATAAATGATATATATATAAAGACGAGGTTTATAGAAAAAGAGGAAGAACAAAGGCGTTAGAGCTAGAAAAATATACCACAGGAAAAGAAGATATAGCACACACGTTATATAAACAGTGGTTATGCAGAATGCACGCGTCACATCAAGCTACATTACAAAGAAGGCCGTTGGTAAATGTCAGACGTAAATAAAACGATTTTAATTAAAGGCAAGGCGGACCAGAATTGGCATCTGGGTACACAATTTTTTTTTTCCCACATTGACAAATTAATACTTCTGCCTTGTCCATCAGTCCCACACACACACACACACACATACACAGACACACACAAATAACTTACCTAAGAGATAGACGTTGGTAGAGGTGGCCATGTCCTTGTGGCTCAGCACAATGAGAGACAGGGAATTCCCCAAGATGCCAGTGATGCAGAAGATCGGGTAGAGCACCAGGCCTGTGACAAACTGAGCCGTCCTGTAAAACGTCTCGTACTCGTCCGTGCCGTTCCCGGTACAGCTGTTCTCCATCTTCCCGCCAACAGAGTAACCCGGATACAGAGCCTCGGAGAGGTTAGGGGTCACAGAGGTCGTGGACTGCTCCAGTGATTGGTAAGCATCCTGGAAGTTGACTTTCACGTTCATCTCCATGGCTGCGAATAACGAACTGCTGCGAGATTAGCCTTTAATATGGTGTAGCCAACTTAGATGTCATAGCGCTGCATTTTTTCCAATTCTTTTCCCTTTTCATTTACGAGGGGAGAATAGACTTATGAAGGCGATAATGTGTTTTCCAGCATGGAACATTCATTTAGAAACTCGCTGGAGGCAGAAAATGGAAATGTACTATATATAACACATGTTGCTCCTATAGAGCAATTGCATCATAAAGTGTCTGATAAGTGCTTCAAATGACGTGGATTGCTTTGAAACTGTTTACTGCCATCTCGTCCTCACAGTGTTTGTCAGGACTAGGGATAAACAAACCACAGGTGTGTAAGCCAAGATAGAGCCTCTCCTTGCTGTCTGCGTGTTCCTCTCTTAGTTAGCATGTTTGACAGTGTTAATTTTGTGCTAATTGCGGTTTGTCCCGTCACGAGTGTACTGTGCGTGAGTGGGAGAGGTATCATGTGACAAACGCCAGGACAGAATGTTGAGTTGATCCGAGCGCTCAGCTCAATTATCTTCTGGTGTTCTACCGGCTGAGGTTTTCTTGGCTCAGACAAACCGCCGCTGGAATCAACTGACCGCTGGTCAGCCGGAGAGAATCGCTGGACTCAGGGCTGGACTCAGGGCCGGTAAATGTCTGGAAGCAGAAATAGAGGAAGTTCTTGTCTTTCAAGAGTTTTTTTAAGTTTTTGAAAAAGTATCGATAAATAAAAAAAAAAAAACAGTCCTGAGGAGGATGAAAAAATAAACATTTACAGCAGAAAAATAAATTTCAAACTGGAGAAATCAAATTAAAAGGTAAAAAAAATTAAGAGTAAAAAGACCTAAAGGGAGTACTTATTTCAACAAAGAAAGAAAAAGGAAGAAAAGCATTATGAACTACATATACACAGACTTGCACTACTCCAAAAACAACACATGTTGATCCACGGTTTTGATTGGTGTCGAATTGGTTGAACGTTAGAAGCCTATGATTTATTTTCAAGTTTTTCCAATAGTTAAAAGTGAAAAGAGACATCGTAATCTGAGACAAGTCTCACAGGCACAAACATAAATATTGATCCAGACCGACATAAGTTGACTAATAAATAATGTATTTGTGAATATGAGACAGAAAAACCTATTTCAGTTTGATAATAACATCTGAGATACACAGGCTATACATCATAACACTTTCGAATATAAGTTCAGTATAATAAGTTTTTAAACACTTTAAGACGTTTATATATATATATATATATATATATATATATATATATATATATATATATATATGTGTGTGTGTGTGTGTGTGTGTGTGTGTATGTGTGTGTGAAAATTATGGTCTAAAAATTAAGATGAACTTTAACCTCAACTAGTTAATCATATGGTAACAGCTTCCCCGATTTCAGAAACGTTTATGTTAACCTCCGAACACACAAAATAATATTCTCTTCGAAGCTGAAGAGCTCTGAATATTTTCATCCCCCCTTCCCTGGGTGAGATGGATCCCCCGACTTTATTTTGCTGTCGATAAAGGGGAAGATTTCCTCGTCATCTCCAGCCTGTAGCTGCTAACATCTCCCCTGTCATGTGCTAAGATCAGGACTTCTCCGACAGTTCCAATATGTCGGTGATGGGATGACGGTGCTTGCTGGACTGCTCAGTGGCCTCATTTATCTCTCTAGGTCTTATCTTGTCAGTGATGGATGATCTTTATTCCTAGTTTTTCTGATGCATCTTTTTTATTGAAGGTATAATGAAATAAAATTTCTCTGTACATACCAATTTGACTTTAAATTTGCTTAACACGAGAAGCAAAAGAAAAAAGCAGAAATTTAATCAAAAACTCTGAGTGAATTTTAGTTTGTTTTTTTTCTTTTTTCAAAGACTGGTTTCAATAGGTCCTTTACGTAAAAAAAGAAGAAAACTGTCTTTCGTAATGCAGCCGCCATTTTGGATCCGGAAGTATCCCTGTGCGGAGATTATCCTGCATTCCCTGAACTCCGGCTAATAGTCTGCCCACGGAGTGCTGGGTTTGACGAAATATCCCGGTAAGCTCCCTCCAGTTTCTGGCTAGGCGTCCCTGCATTAGGTTTGTGCAATCGACAAAATCTAGTTCTATATCTAGAGCTGGCGGTTATCTTGGGCTCATCATTTCTGGTTCAGAATTTTGAATTTCTTGGTTTCCTTTTTTCTTTTTTTTTCTGCTTTGGCTCACTATTCATGTGACGAAACCTTACACTGAAACTTAGCTCAGCCACTAATGACCGTCGAATTAACGATAATAATTTTTTTTTAATAGAGTATTTACGTCCTCGTTATTAAGTAGCAGAACAACATGTTTCTCGTGGGTATTGCGTGGTAAATTTGCGCAGTTTATCTTTGTTCCTGCGTGAATAACATAGGTTATTTAACAGCCTGTCTCGTGACGTCTTTCAAAGTCATACTTTAAGCCCCCTCTCTTTCCGCGTAGCTTTTAACAACTCTAGTTCCTTTTTATTCACTATCATTTGCGGAACGCCATTTTTCGACAACTTATGAGACAATTAGATTAAAGAAGCCGAGCGACAGTGAAAAAAATAAAAAATAAAACAACAACAAATGATGATTTAACCAGCTATAATTCTGACGCAAAAAGGTCATACTGAATAAAGGTCCTTGTCTTCTGATTTCCATTTTTTTTTTCATTCTTGTTTTCAAGTCCTTTAATTTCCAAGTAAGACATTAAAAATATTTTAAATATGTCACACGAATACCTGATATCGATAGGATTTGCCGCTGTATCAGCTAAATCGATTTTTAGATAAATTGATTTATAAAACATTTCATTTTCTGAATTGTTCAAATTTTATAAAAAAAAAAAAAATACAGCATATCAAAAAAGCAGTAAAATTTGATCAGTGGGCAATGAAAGCAGTTAGAGCAGCTAACTAATTTTGTTCTATTCACAGATTTTTTTGTTAAAACGTTCATTATTTTGTTGGTTTAACTAATGGCGCGGCAAAGAATTCCCGCAACGAATTTCGCTCAAATTCTTTTTTCTAAATATTTAAAAAGATCCAAAAACAGATAGGGAAAGTACATAACAAGTCACTTTCCTTTCTTGAGGTATTTAACGAACTAAAAGGCAGCAGCATTTGGTAACCACCTTACTATTTACGTAACTGTGTATAAAAAAAAAACAATTTTAAGCTTTGAAGACAAAATAGTTTAGCATGTGCTTAAAATGGTTGAAAATAAGATTTCCATAAATAAGTATTTAAGAAAAGATATGTAAATTTTTGTTAAACTAAAGGATCCTTTATATATATATATATATAAACTTTTTATGTTATATATATACACGATTAATTTATACCTGTGCATCTTGACCCGAAATACCGAAATAATAACGGCTTGTGCCATGACTTAAAATGGAAACGGTCAACCGACTTTCTACGTCGTTCTGTTTCAGTTATTTTTCTCTTGTAGTCGGCCTGTGGATGCGGAATACTGCTAGAAGTAAGACTATCAATTGTTACAGTACTTCTCCACCGCTCCTCCCATCACAGCAAAATAAAGAGACTCAACCTGAGGACACATCTTGAGGACACATCTTGAGGTGAATCATTTGAGCTGAGTTTTTAAAGCGAAGCGATCACCGCTTGTTTTGTTCTCTCAGAGTTTGGTTTTAAATTTCTAACGCCTATTCCATCGAGTTTTTTACTCTTCGCACGCAATCAATGTTTATAATTATTCGTTATGTCTTACTGTGTAAAATGCGGCTATTTCTATAGCGTCTCTTATTTTTAAAAAGTGTTTGCTGTAAGAGGACACATTTATAGCAGTGGACACATCTGTGTCAGGATTTTGAGGGCTTGAGCAGAAAAATAATGTCGCCATGTCTTGTGTGCGACAGCTGACTTGGACTCGACCAAGAGTCCGGCTGGTTTAATCGTAACACTTTGGCCCTATCGTTGGTTGAGCCTTACAATCTCAAGTTCAATTCTCGCGTTGCCACGTGACACCACGCCACGCCACGCCACGTCAAGTCATGTCGAGACTTTATCCGAGGATGAGGTTTAGAGCTAAGTCCATTTCTACATCTGTTAAGGCTTCTCCTGTCTAATTTTTGTCTGATTTAAGAAACGTTTCTCATTTTATATAACATGAGTTGTACGGGCGAAACCAACCAATCAACAGGTCACACAATCTTGTAAACATTATTCTATTAATATCCTCTGTATCATCATTCTATTAATGTCCTCTGTATCATCATTCTATTAATGTCCTCTGTATCATCATTCTAGTAATGTCCTCTGTATCATCATTCTATTAATATCCTCTGTATCATCATTCTATTAATGTCCTCTGTATCATCATTCTATTAATGTCCTCTGTATCATCATTCTATTAATATCCTCTGTATCATCATTCTATTAATATTCTCTGTATCGTCATTCTATTAATGTCCTCTGTATCATCATTCTATTAATACCTTCTGTATCATCATTCTATTAATGTCCTCTGTATCATCATTCTATTACTGTCCTCTGTATCATCATTCTAGTAATGTCCTCTGTATCATCATTCTATTAATATCCTCTGTATCATCATTCTATTAATATCCTCTGTATCATCATTCTATTAATGTCCTCTGTATCATCATTCTATTAATATCCTCTGTATCATCATTCTAGTAATGTCCTCTGTATCATCATTCTATTAATATTCTCTGTATCATCATTCTATTAATGTCTTCTGTATCATCATTCTATTAATATCCTCTGTATCGTCATTCTATTAATGTCCTCTGTATCATCATTCTATTAATGTCCTCTGTATCATCATTCTACTAATGTCCTCTGTATCATCATTCTATTAATATCCTCTGTATCATCATTCTATTAATATCCTCTGTATCGTCATTCTATTAATGTCCTCTGTATCATCATTCTATTAATATCCTCTGTATCATCATTCTATTAATATCCTCTGTATCGTCATTCTATTAATGTCCTCTGTATCATCATTCTAGTAATATCTTCTGTATCATCATTCTATTAATGTCCTCTGTATCATCATTCTAATAATGTCCTCTGTATCATCATTCTACTAATGTCCTCTGTATCATCATTCTATTAATATCCTCTGTATCATCATTCTATTAATATCCTCTGTATCATCATTCTATTAATATCCTCTGTATCATCATTCTATTAATATCCTCTGTATCATCATTCTAGTAATGTCCTCTGTATCATCATTCTATTAATGTCCTCTGTATCATCATTCTATTAATATCCTCTGTATCATCATTCTATTAATATCCTCTGTATCATCATTCTATTAATGTCCTCTGTATCATCATTCTATTAATATCTTCTGTATCATCATTCTATTAATGTCCTCTGTATCATCATTCTATTAATGTCCTCTGTATCATCATTCTATTAATGTCCTCTGTATCATCATTCTAGTAATGTCCTCTGTATCATCATTCTATTAATATCCTCTGTATCATCATTCTATTAATATCCTCTGTATCATCATTCTATTAATGTCCTCTGTTTCATCATTCTATTAATATCCTCTGTATCATCATTCTAGTAATGTCCTCTGTATCATCATTCTATTAATGTCCTCTGTATCATCATTCTATTAATATTCTCTGTATCATCATTCTATTAATGTCTTCTGTATCATCATTCTATTAATATCCTCTGTATCATCATTCTATTAATGTCCTCTGTATCCTACCTAATACGCACCTTTAAGCGCAAGTTCCAACTTATTATACAGATTGTGATTTTAAAACTTGAGCCCGACCTGAAGTTTACTGTCTTCAAATCTGTAATTATTTAAAGCGCTGAATTCTGCTTTCTCTATCTAACCCAGCCGTTTGGGAAACGTGAGTCTAGATGCGCTCAAAATAAAATGATGAAATCTTATTTTGTCTGTGAAATAAAAACTTAGATGTTTCCGTTTTGTCTCGCGGTTGACATAAGTTCAACATGCAAAGAATAAAACCGTAAAAACATGACTAAATCTGTGCCTGTAACTCCAGGTTTAGAACTAGCTATTATTAACTGTCTGGAAAATTTTACCCTCCGGGAAAAACTTGAAGAAGCTTCCAACTTAAACGTTTTGCTCTAGTTTTCATAGAGTTGTGTCAATTTATTTTCTACAAAATAATCCCTGTACAAAGAGTTCAATAAAAAAAGCGTGAAATCCTAAGGAAAAAATGATGATTAATTAATGTTGATTTGTTTGAAGGGCTTATTTTAATTTGTGAGAGTAGAAATATACTGCCTAATCAGGAGGTGCAAAACTAAAATTAAATCATGAGGATTAAACCATTTTATAATATATATTTCTCTCTTAACAGGAGTAAATATAGAAAAAAAAATGAAAATACGTCTCCATCTTCTATACAATGGGATATGTTTTTTTTTTTGTTTTTTTTGTAATTGCATAACCACATTTAACTAGATTGATTTTGTCAAAATTCTCGGTCCATATTCGGGTGAACTTCTTTAAGTCTTAATCTGATTGAGGAAAACTGATCTTAGAACTTTTAAGCTGCCGAGGGGCTAGAGAAAACTTCGCTATATTCGAACAGCATATATACATAACTTTGATGGATAGTGTAAAGTGTATAGATATATAAACCATTAAATTGAAGTGACAAAGATTAGGAGTAATCTCGCTTTAGAGTTGACATGGTGAAGAGGGTTAAGAAAAGTATTTGAGAATTTCATGTTTGTAAATCTTTCAGAAAATTATAGGTTCCTTTAACCCTGCAAAACAGAATTCTATTATTACGTCTAATTCAATTTT
>JAWDGP010004546.1:22500-40000 GCA_033675545.1 Elysia crispata | reverse complement strand
AAGTATCTTTGTTTTTTTCATATCCTCCTTATCTTCTTCTCTTCCACTTTTATTTCTCTTCATTCTTCCCCTCCTTTCCCTCTCATTCTTTATCTTCCTATTCTTCTTCTTCTCCTTCTTCTTCTTCTTCTTCTTCTTTCTTTTTCTTCTTCTTCTTCTTCTTCTTCTTCTTCTTCTTCTTCTTCTTCTTCTTCTTCTTCTTCTTCTTCTTCTTCTTCTTCTTCTTCTTCTTCTTCTTCTTCTTCTTCTTCTTCTTCTTCTTCTTCTTCTTCTTCTTCTTCTTCTTCTTCTTCTTCTTCTTCTTCTTCTTCTTCTTCTTCTTCTTCTTCTTCTTCTTCTTCTTCTTCTTCTTCTTCTTCTTCTTCTTCTTCTTCTTCTTCTTCTTCTTCTTCTTCTTCTTCTTCTTCTTCTTCTTCTTCTTCTTCTTCTTCTTCTTCTTCTTCTTTTTCTTCTTCTTCTTCTTCTTCTTCTTCTTCTTCATCTTCTTCTTCTTCTTCTTCTTCTTCTTCTTCTTCTTCTTCTTCTTCTTCTTCTTCTTCTTCTTCTTCTTCTTCTTCTTCTTCTTCTTCTTCTTCTTCTTCTTCTTCTTCTTCTTCTTCTTCTTCTTCTTCTTCTTCTTCTTCTTCTTCTTCTTCTTCTTCTTCTTCTTCTTCTTCTTCTTCTTCTTCTTCTTCTTCTTCTTCTTCTTCTTCTTCTTCTTCTTCTTCTTCTTCTTCTTCTTCTTCTTCTTCTTCTTCTTCTTCTTCTTCTTCTTCTTCTTCTTCTTCTTCTTCTTCTTCTTCTTCTTCTTCTTCTTCTTCTTCTTCTTCTTCCTCTTCTTCTTCTTCTTCTTCTTCTTCTTCTTCTTCTTCTTCTTCTTCTTCTTCTCCTTCTTCTTCTTCTTCTTCTTCTTCTTTCTTTTTATTCTTCTTCTTCTTCTTCTTCTTCTTCTTCTTCTTCTTCTTCTTCTTCTTCTTCTTCTTCTTCTTCTTCTTCTTCTTCTTCTTCTTCTTCTTCTTCTTCTTCTTCTTCTTCTTCTTCTCCTGCTTCTTCTTCTCCTCCTCCTCCTTCTTCTTTTCTTTGTTTCCTTTATTTCGTGTTCTTCTTTTCTGTTTTTCACTTTTTTTAGTTAAACATACTTATTTCTAAGCTGTGCATCAAAAGAGTAAAACATCATTATATTTTTTAATTTTTTTTTTTTTTTTTTTTTTTTTTTTTGGGGGGGGTATGACTGTCAGCGTGTTGTACAATAATGTTTGAGAACTTTTTCAGATGAAATCTGAAACTCCAGCTTGAACTGTTTCAGATTTGTGTTAGAGAGATTCTGACTGCTTGATCGAGGCTCATATAAATTAGACACACTATTTGGTACAGGTACATCAAAAGTCGTTTCTTCCTTTTCATATTACATACAAGGCCATTTCTTTCGATTTTATGTTAAGCTCACTAGTGAAAAGCAAAGTACTTACTGTAGAGAAATAATCGTAGAGCTACCAATTCCATAGGGCAAACTTAAATAATCGACTACGTAGAATTAATTTTTCTGTAGTTGTGGCAATGTTCATATCGATACTTCGGTACTAAGGATAGTAGAAAACAATTTTGCTCTTCATCGGCTGAAAAGATATAATTTAACATAATAAGACAACATAAAATCAAACATGACTAGTGTTTTTGGCAGCTTTGTGCGGCAGTTCTCAGTCTCGCTTCCACCCTCCACGTGACTGTTGCTGTTGTCAATTTCCAACCCAGGTCAAAATAAACTGAGGAGATTTCCTGAGAAAATATTCAACTTTGATAAAAAATGGGATTTCCTGCCTTAGTATCGATGACTCCAGATTTACGTGAAGGTTTTTTTTTTTGTTTTTTTTTTCGTTCCCCTAAGATTACAGCATTCACGCTGCATCATTTGAAACCCTGACTTGTAGAGGTATAATTTTCTCCAGACGTCTGGCTTGATACCCAAGAGCACACTAGAAAAGCACCTCTTATATAGCTGACGAGAGAATATCTAGAAAAGCACCTCTTATATAGCTGACGAGAGAATATCTAGAAGAGCACCTCTTATATAGCGGATAAAAGAATATCTAGAAGAGTACCTCTTGTAAAGCAGACAAGAATATATCTTCATCTAGTTTTCCGCGTTTATTGCGCAGAATTTCCTACTTTACTAGAGGAGAAGCTAACTTTTCAGCTGTAGTTTTCTGAAAGGCTCATTATGTTGCGATTTTTGTCCGTTTGTCTGGAGAAGAAATGCTCGATGACTTGTCCCAAAGGCCAAATCTATTTCTTATGTGTAGATTAAAAACTAGATTTCCTGGAAGTGTGAACCAATTTTAGACCCACAATCTGCACCCAGGGCGTCCCTGAGATGGTTCAAGCATCATCATCAACGTGTCTTGTGAGGATGAAGATCATTTCCATGGTTATAGAGTCGCTGAGATAGACAGGTTGGGATAACTTCAAGTTATAGTAATCATTTTGTCTCAGTAAAGCACCAAAATTTTCGTTCTGCGTCCTGTATATATCAGATTTTAACTTTTTAAATAGAAAAATCATTCACAAGATCGATATGTACGCAGGCTTTTTAAGTTTCTTCATCCAAAGAACAACTTTGCTTTTTATAGATATTATAATATATTATGATTTGCGGAGAACATAAATTTGTCTTGCAAACAAGACTTTTCTAAAGCCTCTAGGTTGAGGTTTACCAGCCACAGAAGCCACCAGGTTAAAGTTTATTCGCTTCAAGCAACAGAATCATTCAAAGATGATGATTACCAAAAATGTGAATCATTGTTATTTTTAAGATGTCCAATGAGACCTGCGTCATAGTTCACCGACATCGGGTTAATGTAGCTTTACAAATCTGAAAATTGTTACATCGGTGTTTCGTGGTCTGTGAAATTATGTCTGAGAGTTTTGTGCTGTTTGTCACATTGTCATACAATGTCTTTGTCTTGGATTGAACAGTTCTGTTTGAGTTGTGTTTTTAGACAATTGTTTAGTAGACAGTCATCAAATTGAAAGGTTCTTATGGAAAAAAAAAAGAAGATTAAAAACATCTAAAATGAGAGTCAAGGTTTGTGCCTGTTAAAAAGTAGTGATTCAACCTTAGTTATGAGAGTGGTTCGAAATGTACAATTCTATCTCAAAATTTGATTTATCACAAAAATTATATTTTAAAATTCTTAATAAATCAAAGAGCTTTGCACATTTGGAAACATCGAATTTCTCTCGATTACTGTAGTAGTGCTTCAAGAATTGTTTAAGATAAGACAGAGAAGAAATTTTAAATCCAAGGTTTGATATTTTGGGGGGAACGAGGGAGGGTTATGAAATTCTTGGCTAAATAAGCTAAGTGAATTATTGCTGATCAACAAACAAACCGGAGCTTCTCGAGAATGATGTAGGTGGAAATGAGAGAGCCTGGTTTTCATTGGTTATAATAAAAATGAAATGAAACTTCAACAACCGTTTTGGAATATGATATAAAAAAGTAGAAAAAGAAAACTCCCTATCTAACAGTAGTTACCTTTCCTACTATTTCAAAAGTAAAATATGCAATTGTTTTATCTTAGTCTTCTAGCTTTGAGTGTAGGGCAAAGGCAAAGCAATATATTTGAACAGACTGCTCTTTTTAATTTTTTCCTATTTTTTTAGATTTAAACGTGTGCTTCTTTCGGGAATTTTTTGTATAAAACCAAAATACAAAGGGTGAAAAAAAAATATTACAACCATTGTGGAAAGAGTGAAAAAAAAATTAGAAGAAGAAAACTCCCTATCTAAGAGTATTTATCTTGTATTACTGTTTGAAAAATTAAAAATAATTTTTTTTTCATCTAAGTCTTCTGACGTTGGGTATAGAGCAAAGGCAAAGCAATATTTTGACTGGCCTTTTTAATTTTTCTATTTTTTTTTTTTAGATTTATTTTGGTGATTTTTTGTATTTAACCAAAGAGCAAAGGCAAAGGATGGAAAACAACATGTATTACTTTAGGCTTTGGACTAGCTTAAGGTGAAAACTAAAACACAAAGAATGGGCATCACAAACTCTTTCCATTTTTGTTTTTGTTTCTCTTCCTTCAAAGAGATCTTGCCCCTTACATAACCATTGAGTCTTAACCCATTTTCTCTTGGAGTTTATTTGATTCTTGATAGGGAAATACAAGCTCAACTCGCTTCATCGGGAAAATTCCTCTTGCGTGCTTTTGGCGCGGGAGCTGCGAGAGGCGCGAATCCCTGAGGTACTTCAGAATATGAAGGAGTTCCGAGTGAACTCTTCCACGTCTGGAGGTCGAATAGGTCAACTGGGAGTCCTGCAGCATTCAGCTTGGTACTTTTTTTAATTTTTTTTTAAGTTAAAGTTTGTGTAGCAATCATTATGTAAGAAGCATCGTCACTGCAGTTAAAGACACCATGGCTTAGTGTTCAAGTAACAATATGGTTATATGTGCAGAGAGACAATATCTTTGGCTGTTTGCTGTTTTGTAACAGCTCTATGTGTATCTTACAGGTTTAAAACGCGTATTGTGCCAACCCATAAAAATTGAGGCTGTTTCGTCCAGGATTCCTTCATTTACAGTTTAAAACAGGCGCCTTATAGCCATTCTAAGTCTTTCTTTTACAGTCTCTAATTGATAGAAATTTCTCAACGATTACAAATAAGATATTAGATCTAAAAACCTTTTTCAAAATCTAATGTCAATATCTAAAGTGAATTTTTTTTTTTTCCAGGGTTATTTTTTTTTTTTCTATCAATCTCCAGATCTGGACGGCAGCCACCCTGGTTTTCTCAAATCATCTTGAAACCTGTTGAAAATATCTCACAATCAGGACAGCCAGGCTTCTGGTGAAAGCCCTCACCTACTTAGTGCGGCTTGGATCCCTGGCCGGCTGTCCCAGATTCTCAGCTGGGACAGCTCTCACTCCCGACAAAACACACGTGAAGTAAAAAAGGCTGCTACATTTGTATAGGTGGTAAATGCTTTCTTTGAAATCAATTTCAATCAAGTGCTGTAGGAAACATATTAATTTGATAATATTCTACCATGCATGAGTTTTTAAGTTTCCATCCAATGAAATCGTTGGGTTTTTAAAGTGTAAAAAGTGTTTAAAAAAGAGGTAATTACCTTCTAAACCAAGTAGAAGCACTCTGCTATTGTGGATGGATGCAGAACTTTTCAAAACGAAATCGTGCAGTTCAATTTGAAGATCACTAAAATAATGCAGGCATTAATCTTAATTTTGAGACTCAATCAATACTATTTTTAAATGTACGATTTGGTTTGGAAATGCATTTGTTGCATTGATAACTCTTGTTATGACTAGATTAAATCTCTACATTGTAAGTAAAAGATAAAATCCTTTAAAGTCTTAGAGTGATATGGTAGGGTATGATGATACCGTCATGGCAAACTGGAACTACTGGTCATGCAAATGCGTGGAGTATGTTGCCTTACTTTATGCAGTCAATAGCAAAATGCTGATACATCTCTCAAAGTCTTCATCTATTCTTCCTATGAAGCCTATGTTTCATGTCATTTGAAGTTCTACATAAAGATTGTCTATCTGGGAAATGAAACGGCAGAACTTGTTTATGGTAGGGAATGGCACATGAACAATCTGAAATGAGCCAATTGGTCGATTTTTACCAACCCAAGATGGCGCAAGAGCCACACTGTCCAATCCTTTTAAACTGGTTACTATGATTCGCTAATAGCTTTTAGATCAAATTAATAAGATTCATTATCTGCATTTTATTGTTACACTTGAGAAAGAGTAAAATCGTGTCTGTATCCTTCTCGCATCAAGTTTAACTCATTATGGCTAAAGACCTTTTGAGAAAGTTATTGTTCATAGGATGTTTCGTCACATTCGACTGGTAACATGTTTCCTTCTTTTAAAGATACTATAAAACATAGAGCTGGATAAAATATTTAATGCTTATACCGGCAAACATATTGAAACTTGTTTCAATATGACTGTAAAAACATATGCTGCACTGTGTGTGTATTCTTTTTAAGACATTCCTGGCATGGCTTTATAATATCACTCAGATCTAATCTCCCATTTTATATTAGACACAGAGTTTATTATAAACTACTTTAAAGGTTAAATCTCAAAAAGAAATTATCAATGCTGTCCTATATTATTTTCGTTTTTAACCTGCCCCAGAGAATATATGTCTGATATTTTTTGTCCTCGAAGAAACACGCAGATCTTTCAGTCAACCAACATGTTCACTGCTAACCCTCACATCGGTGCACATAAGTTTTTTTTCACGGTGAAAATAAAACAAGGGGCCAACTTATTATTATTTTTCGATGTAATCGGTTAAGTTATTTAGACTTGACAAGTACAGATCAATTGAATCCAATATTCCCAAGAAATCGGTTAAGTTATTTGCACTGGATAAGTAATGAGCAATGATTGCAATATTCCCAAGTAATCGGTTCAATTATTTGCACTGGACAAGTAGTAAGCAATGAATGCAATATTCCCATATAATCGGTTACGTTATTTGCACTGGACAAGTGGTAAGCAATGAATCCAATATTCTAATGTAATCGTTTGAGTTATTTACACTGGACAAGTAGTAAGCAATGAATCCAATATTCTAATGTAATCGGTTGAGTTATTTGCACTGGACAAGTAGTAAGCAATGAATGCAATATTACCATGTAATCGGTTAAGTTATTGCGACATGATCAAAAAGGAGCAACTAAATCCAAAATCGGATGTAATCGGTTAAGCTACTTAAATAGGACTAGTAAGTGTAAAAACAACTGAATCCAAAATTCGGACATAACCAGTTAAGCTATTTCCACTAGCGCCCAAGGAAATTAATTTGGCTTTAATGAGTCAAAATGGTTGAATCCTTGAAGTATCTAAGAGTAGAGGTAATTTATGCTTCGTCAGATAGTCCAAATGTATGGGTGTAGTGCAAATAAAAGAAACAACGTTAACGTTTTATTCAAAAGAAAGGCTCTTTATATATATGTATTCTCGCATCTTGAAAATTCTCCTGACATAATGTGATCAAACTTTTAAATGAAAACGTTCTTCCAAAGCTTTTCTGAACGGCGTTTACATAAATTACAACAAATATTGAAACCTAAGCAATGCTAATTGTTTAGAATTAATAGAAATTTGTAATTTGCTCAAATGGAGAATTTTCCTTGTTTACAAGTAACTGGAAATGGCAAGTCAAATCTTATTCTTAAGTAACAACAAGAGCGACTTTTACCGTCTGAACTTAAAGAAATTATTTACAGGACACTCCACAAAGCTAATTATCTCCTTCACGTGAGCGTAAGTCTTTTCTACCTCATTTGAGACCAGTGGTCGCTTTTACGGACGTTTTCCCATAAGCTCTTAGCAATGGGAGACTGGTGGTTCTTCCTCATCGGGTTGGAACTGATAAATGGGAGAAGCTGTAGAGGGGCTCCAGAGTGCGACACAAGGTAAAGAGGGTAGGAGGTGAGGGTGGATGAGGGAATGATTGTCAAGGTTCAGATCAATGCTATAGACAAGCAATCCATGGCAGGAGGAGAGTCAAGTATTTGACTTGATGTGAAGAAAACTCAGGAGATAGATCGGAGGGCTTTGTGTCTGACTGCTGCTATTATTTTTGCCTAATGGGAGGAAGGAGTGGGTAAAGAGAGAGAGAGAGAGAGAGAGAGAGAGAGAGAGAGAGAGAGAGAGAGAGAGAGAGAGAGAGAGAGAAAGGGGGGGGGGGAGGGATTTCACTTGCAAAGAAATAATTATTATGGGTCATCAATAGCTATCTCATCCTTACGAACAGCTCTGTAGACATACATAGCTATATGCAAGGGCGTAGAGGTAAAAGAGAAATTCATCGCAATCTGATAAAAGTCAACACTCAACAACGGGCTAGAGAAAGTTCTCAAAATATCTCACATTTATGATGGAAAGTTTTACCCAAAAATTTACCTGTAGGCCCTAATACGAAGTATTTCACACCAAATTGTTGCAAATTACATTTATGTGCTTCAATTGTTTGGTTTTTTTTAAGAAATGTCAAATAAACTATTATTATTTATTTTCCTATCAGCAACTATCAGTGACACAGGTGAAAGAATGCGGATCTATTTGAAGCAATCGTGAAACTTTGGTCCCTATATGTAGGAAACCTGTAAGGTGTGAGTACAGCACTCATGCCTGGTCAAGATCCATGATGTCGGTGAGCGGCCAACTCACACAGATCTCTTTATGTCCGCGTATTCATTAGCAACGACGATGGATAAGTTACGCTTGAGATAAAAGATACGCATCAGTCTCGCTGATTGCCGGAAAAAACCAAAGCGTTTACCGTACATAAACGGATTCGGGTCATAGGAATCAGTAAGAAAAATAGAATTTCAGGGCGTGATGTCAAGACTGAAGTTATGTCACTGGGGGAAAAAAATGCTAACATTGCGTTTAATTCTTCTTAGCAATGGAATAAGAAATAGTTTAATGTGAAATCCTATTAAAACTACCGCATCACAAGGAATGAAATCAACCAAAATGATGTCTGAATGCCAGAGAAATACAACTTTGGCAACTGAATTATAAATAAAATCATGGCGGTGGTGTCAAGAAATTTTACGACACTAATTACCTTTTGAAATGTATAATTATGAATGTCATCTGCTTGTCCGACTTGTGCACATAAGATATTGAGCAGAACGATCGGAAACACAGGAATAGCGATACGTACTGAATATTTTATAGAAAAGAAAATACATCTGAGAAACAAAAAAAGCCAATAAGCCATACTCAACTCTAAACGTGAAAAATAAAATTGTTGGGTAACTAGAAAAGGATAAACTCTTTGATTGAGAAATTGAGAATTTCTAGTGAATAAATGTCACATTATTGGAAGGCTATAGAGCAATACTATAAAAAAAGAAGATTAAACTAGTCAGGATAAGAGAGAAGTTGACCATAAAAAAAGAAGATGAAACTAGTCAGAATATGAGAGAAGTTAACCATAAAAAAAAGAAGATAAATCTAGTCAGGATTAGAGAGAAGTTGACCATAAAAAAGAAGATGAAACTAGTCAGGATTAGAGAGAAGTTGACTATAAAAAAGAATATTAAACTAGTCAGAATAAGAGAGAAGTTGACCATAAAAAAAGAAGATTAAACTAGTCAGAATAAGAGAGAAGTTGACCATAAAAAAGAATATTAAACTAGTCAGAATAAGAGAGAAGTTGACCATAAAAAAAAGAAGATTAAACTAGTCAGGATTAGAGAGAAGTTGACCATAAAAAAGAAAATGAAACTAATCAGAATAAGAGAGAAGTTGACCATAAAAAAAGAAGATTAAACTAGTCAGAATAAGAGAGATGTTGACCATAAAAAAAGAAGATTATTAAACTAGTCAGAATTAGACAGAAGTTGACCATTAAAAAAGAAGATTAAACTAATCAGAATAAGAGAGAAGTTGACCATAAAAAAAGAAGATGAAACTAATCAGAATAAGAGAGATGTTGACCATAAAAAAAGAAGATTAAACTAATCAGAATAAGAGAGATGTTGACCATAAAAAAAGAAGATTAAACTAGTCAGAATAAGAGAGAAGTTGACCATAAAAAAGAAGATTATTAAACTAGTCAGAATTAGACAGAAGTTGACCATTAAAAAAGAAGATTAAACTAATCAGAATAAGAGAGAAGTTGACCATAAAAAAAGAAGATGAAACTAGTCAGGATTAGAGAGAAGTTGACCATAAAAAAAGAAGATGAAACTAGTCAGGATTAGAGAGAAGTTGACCATAAAAAAAGAAGATGAAACTAGTCAGGATTAGAAAGAAGTTGACCATAAAAAAAGAAGATGAAACTAGTCAGGATTAGAGAGAAGTTGACCATAAAAAAAGAAGATGAATCTAGTCAGGATTAGAGAGATGTTGTATATAACAAAGAGTAAATGAAATGATGGACGTAACGGAAGAAATAATCTTTGGCCACTGTGATTGAAAACTTAAACAAACACAGGTCAGCAGCGAAATAAAGAGAAAATAAACAAAGACATATTAACACGTTGAACTTGGATAGGCGGGAGCTGAAAAAACGTCCAAGGCAATATTATCAGTAGAAATAATTGGTGTTATGGCTGAGATAAGCACATCAAACAAAAAATCCTATATACCAAGCACAGGGAGAAAAACGGGGCGTGTTGGGTGTGGGGTTAGGGTGACCGCATGGTACTCCCTGGGTCAGTTTTGGTGGTTTCTATACCTCCACCGTCTGCAGGTGGATTTAGGTCCTCGTGTTTACAGATCCGGCTTGTCTGATGGGAGAATTTGATATGCATATAAATTATGTCTGAGGTCGTTGTGTGGGGACAAGCTTAACTTTAACAAAAAAAAAAAAACATTTAAGCCCGAGCTTTATAAAATGAGAAAAACAGGTAAACAAACGCATCAGAGGAAGAGAAAAAAATACTGTGTTTTGGAATTTCCACGCAGAACATTGATTATTTGGTCAATTAAGTTACAGAAATCCCGTTTCACCTGCTGACGTTGAAAGTTTAAAAAAAAAAAGAAAAAAAGAAACCTAGACATTTAGGTAAGGGTCAAGCTGTACTTAATATGTACATAGTCGCTTACAATAACTGCATAATTGTCTGGTATGTTCTGAGTGTGAGGCTGTTTGGAATAAGTTATCTCCAATATCTGTAGCGCAGCCTGTCGCCATATAGAGAGGATTGTCATGGTGGGAGCGGGGCGGTGAGCTCCCAGAATGAATTATTCACCCAGTAAAATAGCGTAGGACTCAGTATTCACACATGCTAATATTGTAGCACTGTTTTTTAAGAGTCATTTTCCCCATTACATCTCATGCTCACACAAATAAAGGATCTTTATATCCTTTACTTGTGTGAGCATATGTGTGTTTGGGGAGGGGGGGGGGGGAGGGGAGAAAGAAAAAGAGAGAGAGAGAGAGAGAGAGAGAGAGAGAGAGAGAGAGAGAGAGAGAGAGAGAGAGAGAGAGAGAGAGAGAGAGAGAGAAGGGAAATGTGAATTTGAGCGAATTTTTCCTTATACTTACATAGAATTTTTTTTTATCCACTGAATGATACTTAAAATTTGGAAAAAAAATTCACTCGATAACAAAGAAATGTTCTATGGATTACATCGATACCTGGAATACCAAAAAAAAACTTTACTTGATAACACAAAATTGTTGTATTGCCATTAATGATACCTCAAATACCCAAAAACTTTCACTTAACAGCACAAAATTGTTGTATCGCCTTTAGTGATACATCAGATACCAAAAATTCATCGCTCACTAATACAGAATTGTTGTATCGACTACATTGATACCTCAAGCACCGAGCAATCTCTATTCGATACCACAGAATTGTTGTATCAACTACATTGATACCTCAAGCACCGAGCAATCTCTATTCGATACCACAGAATTGTTGTATCGACTACATTGATACCTCAAGCACCGAGCAATCTCTATTCGATACCACAGAATTGTTGTATCGACTACATTGATACCTCAAGCACCGAGCAATCTCTATTCGATACCACAGAATTGTTGTATCGACTACATTGATACCTCAAGCACCGAGCAATCTCTATTCGATACCACAGAATTGTTGTATCGACTACATTGATACCTCAAGCACCGAGCAATCTCTATTCGATACCACAGAATTGTTGTATCGACTACACTGATACCTCAAGCACCGAGCAATCTCTATTCGATACCACAGAATTGTTGTATCGACTACATTGATACCTCAAGCACCGAGCAATCTCTATTCGATACCACAGAATTGTTGTATCGACTACACTGATACCTCAAGCACCGAGCAATCTCTATTCGATACCACAGAATTGTTGTATCGACTACATTGATACCTCAAGCATCGAGAAATCTCTATTGGATACCACAGAATTGTTGTATCGACTACACTGATACCTCAAGCACCGAGCAATCTCTATTCGATACCACAGAACTGTTGTATCGACTACACTGATACCTCAAGCACCGAGCAATCTCTATTCGATACCACAGAATTGTTGTATCGACTACATTGATACCTCAAGCACCGAGAAATCTCTATTGGATACCACAGAACTGTTGTATCGCATACATTGATACCAGCAATGTTAAAATGAACGGGCATCCTGCATTTTAGGACCAATTGCTTCAGGAAATGAAAGCAAAAAGATTAAAAGGTGAAAAAACTGGTTTCCGCTGTGCATCTGAATGAGATTTTAATTGCAGGAAAAACGATGGAGCGAAAATAAATAAGAGCTGATACGATGTCCATTATCTCAGTACAACATGTTTGGAGCAAAATGAGATCAAGAATTAATTGCTTCACATTTCACTCCTAAATATGATTACCGAGGAAACCAATTTAGAGTTTTAAAAATAATCTTTTAAGATATCAATTTACGTATGAAAAATAACAAAGACATTGTAAAAATGTACTAAGGCACAGATAATGCAGCAAAAAAAAAATAATTATGGAAAGAAGTGGAAAAAAAAGCGTAAATGGCTATAAATAACATCCTTCTAAGGGAGAGAAAAAACTAGACACTTCTTTACGACTGTACAAATTTATGAATTAGAGGCGTCTCATTGGAAAGATTAGGGGTCGAAAACTATTTTTTTAATATCAACTTGTACAAGATTTGAACCAATAATTAGAGGGCTGAGAGTTGTAATTTCAATCAACTTCCTAGTGACTGAACCAACATTTCTAACTTCATCAAATGAAATTTCTCTGTCTCATTCTGTGCGCACCTGCCGGTAACTATACGCCTCGCCATGATGGCGGTGAAGAGCTGTGCCTAGCACTCCAAACTAGGTCTAAATCTAGATTTTCGATCTTGCCGCAAAATAGAAATAACCTCAAAAAGTTTAACTTATTGATGTCTGTCGTTTAAAAAATTTCCTAGAACATAGGCTTTAAATTTTTTTTTTTTTTTTTTTTTTTTTTTTTTTTTGTTGTTGCAGTTGTTTTGTTGCTGTTGTTGTTGTTGTTGTTGTTGTTGTTTTTGTTTTTGTTTTTTTTGTTTTTTTGTTAAAAAGAACCAGATCTTGAAGTCTCTTTTATTTATTGTGAAATGCGAATGCTAGATCCTACTGCAAGATCACTTTCATTGTGGATGTCTAGTTAGGGAACCATATCTCACTTGGTTCAGTGGGTAGAAGGTAATAGGAAAACAGAGGCGACATTTATACAACCATCCACTAATTACCAAGATCACTTTCATTGTGGATGTCTAGTTAGGGAACCATATCTCACTTGGTTCAGTGGGTAGAAGGTAATAGGAAAACAGAGGCGACATTTATACAACCATCCACTAATTACCAAGATCACTTTCATTGTGGATGTCTAGTTAGGGAACCATATCTCACTTGGTTCAGTGGGTAGAAGGTAATAGGAAAACAGAGAAGACATTTATACAACCATCCACCAATTACCAAGATCACTTTCACAGTGGATGTCTAGTTAGGGAACCATATCTCACTTGGTTCAGTGGATAGAAGGTAATAGGAAAACAGAGAAGACATTTATACAACCATCCACTAATTACCAACGTTAACATGAGGGGTCATTAAGATAACTTAAGGAATGAAGAGTTACTCATACCAGTGTCAGTATCGATTGCATTATTTTGCGACGGTGAATCCCCCTGTTCCAGCCTGTTATTTACACGAGTACTGGAATCGATACATGTACTTGACCAATCGACAATGTTTGTAACAAAGTCTCCTAAATGAAAAGGAAACAAATGACCTTTCTTTGTAAGGAATTTTTAGGGTCGGCGGGAGACAAGCAAAGAGTGCGTAGATAGAGGCAGACAAAAGGAGAGATAGAGAGACAGAACTGAGATAGATGGAGGATTAAAATAAAAAGAAGAACAAATAAAAAGATACAGACGAGAAAAGGATGGACAGAGAAAGCACGCGCCTATTCACAGGCAGACAGAACAGCAGGTGGAGACAGAAAAGAGTGAAAGAATAAAGAACTAAAGAGATATAAAAAGGTATAGGGAAAAATATCTATGAGAGAAAGGGAGAGAAAAGAGCAAGAAAGATAGGGCAAAAAGGAGTAAGGAAAGAGATGGAGACGAAAGACAGAGAGGGGTAACCAAGGGAAGAGAGAGACAGAGAGGGAGAGAGAGAGAGAGAGAGAGAGAGAGAGAGAGAGAGAGAAGAGGGAGGGAAGAGGTGAAAGACGTTAGGGGGAGGTGGGAGGGGGGGGGGGGACAAGAAAATGTAAATCTGACTTACACTAAAATAAAAATTTGGTTAAATTTGCCAGTGGTTTTTTTTTGTTTTGTTTTTTTTTGTGGCGGCTGACGCAGTCTTACTAGTACAGGAAAGTCTCCGTAACGAGTTCACATCCACGCGACCTGTTATGTTTTCACACCATATTTTTCAGCTTTTTGCGATCTTCCAGTACAAAGCTAAGTTAATTTTGTCCAGTGTTTGCTGAAACGCTGTCGCGGTCTGGCAAGAGCAGGTGGGTCGCGGTAACAAGTTCAGAAGTCCACGCGACCTCTTTGGTTCTCACACCATATCTTTGACGAGCTTTTAAAAATTTTTCCAGTACTAAGAAAGTAAAAAAAAAAATTGGCGTGCTTTACCCAGTAGCTGTAAATATTCTGATATCAACAGAGTATGCAAGTATTTGTAACGTATGATCGGTTAAAACGACAAAACTTTATAGTATTGAAATCACAGCCATAACATCTAATAGTGCAAGATTGGCTTAAAACATTACTGATCTTCAAATCATCTGAACTAAATTTATTTATAGAGTCGATAAACTATAGATTGAGCAGAATCAGTAAAAATAAGCTATTAAATTTTGTCCATTGATAATATTGGAATCTTTATAAATAATTATGAAATGACTTCAATCTGACTTTTTAATCAGTTTTTAAACCCTCTGTAAGAGATTAACAGGCAAAGGGAATAAAAATTTTAGTTTTTAGCTTTCGGAAATCTCAGGCGATATAAAGCGATATTTCTAAATATCCATGTGCAATGTGGTGTGTCCCTCCTTCTTGATGAAGAAACAAACATTCCTCTCCCTTGCTCATGTTCTCTCTACATCTCTATCTCTCTTTCTCTCTGTCTCTCTCTGTCTCTCTATGTCTGTCTGTCTGTCTCTCTCTGTGTCTCTCTCTCTATGTCTCTTTCTCTCTCTCTCTCTCTCTCTCTCTCTCTCTCTCTCTCTCTCTCTCTCTCTCTCTCTCTCTCTCTCTCTCTCTCTCTCTCTCTCCCTCTCTTTCCTTTCTCTCAAACTTTCATTCTCCATCTCTGTATGAGTCTGTGTGCTGTGTGTCTAGTTTATCTTCCTATCTGCAACGCCCCACTTTGTTTAAGACCGTGTATTAGTACTCTAATCTCTCTCTCTCTCTCTCTCTCTCTCTCTCTCTCTCTCTCTCTCTCTCTCTCTCTCTCTCTCTCTCTCTCTCTCCCTCTCTCTCTCTCTATCCCTCTCTTTCCTTTCTCTCAAACTTTCATTCTCCATCTCTGTATGAGTCTCAGTCTGTGTGTCTAGTATATCTTCCTATCTGCAACGCCCCACTTTGTTTAAGACCGTGTATTAGTACTCTAATCTCGCTCGCTCTCTCTCTCTCTCTCTCTCTCTCTCTCTCTCTCTCTCTCTCTCTCTCTCTCTCTCTCTCCTTCTCTCACTTTTTCTCTCTTTCTCTTTTTTTTTGTGTATATTTTTCTGTCTTTCTCACTTTCTCTCTCTTTCGATCTTTGTCTCTTTGCATGTCACTTTTTTAATTTCCCTTTACATTTCAGTTTTTCTTTTGATGTTATTTATCAGTATATTTGCGTGTCTTTAGCTTCTCTCATCAACCAGTTTCCAAAAACAAGAAGTACGGACATAAACGATAAAAGAACGAACGAATGAAAAGAAGAAAAACAAGAACATAAACTTTCAGAAAGAGAAAAAAATAGATTACGAAAAGAGAGGGAGGCGGTGAAGAAAAAGAAGGACAACATGTAGTAAAAAAAAAAATGCTGAAATGATTGAAGTTCTGTCCAAGTGACACTTTGTGATCTAAACATACATAGGAAAAAATCATTATGAAATGAAGATATATCTTCCTGACAACAAGAGAAGAAAGAAAGGAAAGTGAAGAAAGAAAGGAAAGAGAAGCAAAGAGGTCGAGGCCAGGGATGAAACCCTGTCGGAGCTGAGGAGGCTGAGTACAGAGGCTGTGTGGAAACTTGTAAGCTGTCACTAGATCTCTGGCGAGCCAAGCCGAGCTCGTATAGTAGAAGATGATCCCACAGACTTAGACATCAACAGAATATAATGAACCTTGTTTGGGTTTTGTTTTTTCTGTGTGAGTATTAGAGAATAGGAGCAAGCGAGACCAAGCGAGACAACAATAAACAGATGATTCCCACTACATTGTGCTTATTGCTTAAGACTGGTTATTTTATGAAGGTGTTGTTGTTGCTGTTGTTGTTTTTCTTTTTGACTATTATTATTATTATTATTATTATTATTATTATTATTATTATTATTATTATTATTATTATTATTATTATTATTATTATTATTATTATTATTATTATTATTATTATTATTATTATTATTATTATTATTATTATTATTATTATTATTATTATTATTATTATTATTATTATTATTATTATTATTATTATTATTATTATTATTATTATTATTATTAATATTATTATTATTATAATTATTATTATTATTGTTATTATTATTATTATATTATTACTTAGTAGTAGTAGTAGTAGTAGTAGTAGTAGTAGTAGTAGTAGTAGTAGTAGTAGTAGTAGTAGTAGTAGTAGTAGTAGTAGTAGTAGTAGTAGTAGTAGTAGTAGTAGTAGTAGTAGTAGTAGTAGTAGTAGTAGTAGTAGTAGTAGAAGTAATAGTAATAGTAGTAGTAGTAGTAGTAGTTGTAGTAGAAGGAGAATAAGGACAAGGAAAAGAACAAGAAGAACAAAATAAAGGAGAAAGAAGAGAAAGAAGACGAAATTCCAGACGGAGAAGAAGAAGAAGAAGAAGAAGAACAACAACAACAACAACAACAACAACAACAACAACAACAAAGAAAAAAAACGAGCTCTTGATAAGGTTATTATTACGACATCGACAAAATCATCGCCAACAAAAAAAAACTAGCATTAATACAGATTTCCTTCTTGTCATTTTGTCATCACGTTCTTTATTTTTTACTCTCGTAATTCACAGCTCTACATTCTAGCGCATTATTTTTTGGCTTTTTTTTTCTTCCGATTTCATTAAGGCATCATAGCCAGCCAGTGCTTGGATTCAAGACAGCCTCTAGACTTTAGCTCGTTAGTGGCTAACACATTGTGCTCTCTCACTACGAGGATAAAAAAAAATGGTAGAGCAATGGAAGTGGGTTTTTGTTCCTGGGATCAAGTAGGCCACCAAAATAGTTGACCTTCACATCGTGGCTTATTTCATTTATAAAATGGCATGGCCTGATAGATTATCGATCGTAC
>JAWDGP010004546.1:0-17500 GCA_033675545.1 Elysia crispata | reverse complement strand
TTATGACCTATCTTTGTCTTTAACTTTATAGATAGAGGAAGATAGTTAAGTCTACACTATAAGATAAAGCCTAGAGGGTTTGTTCTGTCCTTGGGAGAGGCAAAATTTTTAAAATTCACACACACACACATATATATACCCATATATATATATATATATATATATATATATATATATATATATATATATTATAAATGAATTTAAAATTTCATAGATCTATATACACACACATTATAAATAAAAAAAATATCTCTATATTCAGTTATGTTTTAAAGATCTAAAATCCTGCCAAAGACACGTGTAGGAAATTACAGCTGAATCTTACACTATATACCCTGTTCCTGTGAGGGTTGAAGGTCACCATGGAAGAAGATGAGAGATAAGGCTACACTAGAGGGCGAGATAGCAGCAATAAGGTTGTTTTAGATCTACTCTACTTCATTAGCATCAGTGGCCATACCGTGTTTGTTCTGTGGCATGTCAGGAGGTGGCCGCAAAGAATGGTGGGTAATATTTGACCTGCTTGGGGGAAGCTGCACCGCCCATTGTAGAACAGAGAGAGAAAAGAGAGAGAGAGAGAGAGATAGCAGCAATAAGGTTGTTTTAGATCTACTCTACTTCATTAGCATCAGTGGCCATACCGTGTTTGTTCTGTGGCAGGTCAGGAGGTGGCCGCAAAGAATGGCGGCTAATATTTGACCTGCTTGGGGGAAGCTGCACCGCCCATTGTAGAACAGAGAGAGAGAAAGAGAGAGAGAGAGAGAGAGAGAGAGAGAGAGAGAGAGAGAGAGAGAGAGAGAGAGAGAGAGAGAGAGACAGCAGCAATAAGGTTGTTTTAGATCTACTCTACTTCATTAGCATCAGTGGCCATACCGTGTTTGTTCTGTGGCAGGTCAGGAGGTGGCCGCAAAGAATGGCGGCTAATATTTGACCTGCTTGGGGGAAGCTGCACCGCCCATTGTAGAACAGAGAGAGAGAGAGAGAGAGAGAGAGAGAGAGAGAGAGAGAGAGAGAGAGAGAGAGAGCAGTAGAGTCAGAGTTACAGAGGGAAAAGAAAGTTTCGATGGAACAAACGAAAGAAGTTGAGGATAAATTAAATAAAACATATTATTTTCAACTGAATCTATTCGTCATCTTTAATGAATACTCATATCCTAAAATTCAGCAGTTTTTTTTTTTTTCATATCTTCACCGGTTCTATGCCTTTAAACAGCAAGTTGCTTGCATTTTCTCTTTGAGTTAAGGTGGTCTTCCAATCTTAAGCTGTGAAGTTGAGTTTTCAGAGAATCTGATAGAAAAATCATGCTTGTGGAAATCTGACAAATCTAATAATGGAGAAAATTGAAGCCATCGATCAACTGTACATGACTCTACATATCTGCTCAAGGGTTTGGAGAGAGATTAAATGCAACTCCAGGACAACCACAGGTTAGAAGTAGACGGACAGATATCCACTTGCGAGGCATTGCGCATAACTTGATAAAAGACGCTACTGGAAAGAACAAACAACACAGAAAAAAAAAGTTTAAAAAAACCAGCTTTAAAACATGTCTGGGGGCCTTTCTTCGCCTGTTGTACAAGCGTCTATGATGGGCGTCCAACTGGTGACAGCGGTATGGCACAAAAGTTCTTTGTCAAAGACAGATAGAAAAGAAATTGACAAGTCTTAGAACTACAGAAACATTTCAGAAAGAAATCGATTCTAGGAGTAAACGAACAACTCGAGGAAATATTAATGGAAAAAAAAAAAGTTGCAGGGCTAAGAAAGTAATCAAAATAGATATGGAGTGAGCATTTTTTACTTTTAGAGTATGATAAACGAAACGTGATATTCTTTTATTCCTCGAGATGAAAGGATTTTCAGGAAGAACCAAAGAATGCCGCAAAAGCTTCTCTGCCGTATGGGGGCGCTTTCTATCTATTTATGTATCTGTCTATCTATCCATCTATCTATCTATCTATCGGTCCATCGGTCTGCCTATCTATTTATCTATCTAACTATATATATATATATATATATATTTATATATAAATATATATATATATAATTATATATGCATATATATATATGTGTGTGTGTAAATATTGTGTGTATATATTGATCTGCCATTCTCTATCTCTATCTGTTTATCTATCTGTTTATCTATCTGTCTGTCTATCCTTCTACTAAGTCGTCGATCTATCTGTATACCTCTTCTTATATGCCGTCCTAGCACCCAAATTGTGATCTGTAACTCTTATTTTGTAGCTTTGATATTTCCCGTTTATACTAATCGCAAATGAATGTTCCTAGGGACTCAATGCCATGATAATCAAATGAATTAGTTTCGGTCTATAATAAAATTTGCTTTATATACAGCAGTTTGTTTCCGAAAAAACCACTTAGAAAGAGCAAGGTGTAAATTTGATTTTCTAATAGGCTCTCTTGATTAGGAATTTTAAATTTAGATCTAGAGGAATATATATATTCTCCTGAGCTTCTCACAATGCAGTAACTACGAGGTCCGTTTCATAAATAAGTTTCCCTACTCTATAAAATCAAAACCGTCTAAGCTATCTGTACATGAAATTTGGCACACTGAAGGATCAAACCTTTTGGGAATTTGCAATGAAATTTTGTGGCTCTATGTTGAACGGATACAAAATAGCATTTACTTTTCTGAAGTCCGTTGGAGCAAAATGGCCGGCATAATAGAAAGCTCACCGGCACACCAAAATTTTTCAAGATATGACATCCGTGTCATCATAAAATTTTCTGTTATTTTGGGAAAAGATGCATCATGCATTCACAAAGATCTAGTGACTGTTTTAAGAGAAAATGCTCCTTCTATTCAGACGGTAAGAAAGTGGGTAAAAGCTGTTTCAGAGGGACGAGATGACATAGAAGATGAACCTCGTCCTGGCCGACCTGTGACAGCATGCAGGGATGCAAACATTTCTAAAGTTCTCGTTTCATTGAGTGATGACAGACGAAAAACTTGTGAGGAGATTTCTACGGAAACATCGATGTCTAGAACGTCCGTGTTTAGAGTTCTAACCAACAAACTGAATAAGAAGAAGAAGTTTTCAAGATGGGTTCCACATTTGCTGACAGATGAGCGGAAGGAGTCAAGGGTCAACTTTTCCAGAAACTTTTTGCGGAGATTTCAAACTGAGCAAAATGACTTTTTGGGTCGGATAATTACCGGTGATGAGACTTGGGTGTATTCCTGGGATCCTGAAACAAAGCGGCAGTCAGCCGAATGGAGAGACTTTGATGAGCCTCGTCCAGAGAAAGTTCGACGCAAACAAGGGGCTCTCAAGGTCATGCACATGATCTTTTTTGACATGAATGGTGTGATTCTGCGCTGGCCTGTACCTATAGGCACCACAATCAATGCACAGTACTACAAGAAGGTACTGCAAGACAAACTCAAACCTGCCATTCGAAAGAAACGACCCGGGCTGTTGGAGTCAGGCATGTTGTTTCACCACGACAATGCGCCAGTCCATACGGCCCGGGCAGTGAGAGACGTTTTGGCTGGCTACAAGTGGGAACTGCTGGGGCATCCTCCCTATTCACCTGACCTTGCTCCCTGTGATTTTCACCTATTCCCTAAAATGAAAGAACATCTTCGCGGCCAGCGATTTGAAACAGAAGAGGACATTATTCAGGCTACGAAAGTAGCAATAAAGAACCTGGACAAATGTTCTTACGTCACTGCATTTAAAGACTGGTTACAACGGATAGAGAAACGCGCCAACAATGGTGGATGTTACGTTGAATAGGTCAGATATTAAAGGCAATCTGTGCCAAATTTTATCATCTTATGCCTTTTGGTTGTTGATTTATGGAGGTGGGAAACTTATTTATGAAACGGACCTCGTATTTTAAAATATATGGAACCTTAAGGCATTAGAATTTTTCTCATTTTTTGATGAAGAAATTCTTTCACTAATGAAGGTGAGATCTCAAACAAAAAAGTAAAATAAATCTGGAGGCAACATTTTCAGCTTATCTCTCCACCGAGATCATAATGTGGTGCTAGTGATTCCATACAGATAAATGCAGAGCTCGGCCTAATGTGATGAAGAAATATTTTCCAATACAACGTAAAATCGTGCAACTGCTCAGACGATATATCAGAAAAAAAATTTAAGCCCCGGATTTTTTTTAGAATATGTATTAGGCTACCCTGGTTTGCTAAAGCTTAAGATAATTCTAGATCTAGTCACAATCTGTATACTCCGGTAAGACAAATTAAAGAGTGGCAAGCTATTAAAATGGCTAAACTTAAATGATTCTAAGGTTCCTTGTTGGCAAATTACTAGATCTGGTCGATATTTTAGATATAAGACAGTATAAGAGTACAACACGCGTGGTACAAAAAGGAAGCAGGACTGGTGTTCATATGCGCAAGAACAAGCGACGATGACAGTTGCTCTTGAAAAACTGACCAATCAAATCACTACTACTTTCCAGTAAAGAACGGCATGTCACACAAGACGCTTTAGTCTTAACGCTGGGATAGGTCAGCTTCTAATTTGTTAGTTTTTCAATTTGTCATTCCATAAAGAAAAATTAAATTTAAAATAAGAACAATTTAAAAACGCCATCCGCTTTGAAAATTGAAAATCCCTGAGAACAGTTTTTTTTTAAGTAATTTGGTTCATCGTAATAAATTCGGTAAACAAATTGTGTTAATTTAAATACAATAGATATAATATAAGCTTTCAAGAGCATTTTTTAGCCTAAATCCATGGCGTATCTATATTTTTTTGTACAACGTGGGACACTGATCTTGGCAGATCAAAGTTCAGTAAACCTCATGACTGTACATTGAGTGGTTTTGGAGGAGATAGAGGAGAAAGAAATCGAAGATTCAAGACTCAAGGAAGCAACGTCAAAAAGTTGGGCTAAGACAGGAAGGATAACAAGTCTGAAGAAACATGTTGCTGCATTTCTATCAACATTTATTATTAAGTGTTGATATCTATGGTTGAGAGAAAAGGGTGACTTGGGGAAGAAAAAGAGAGAGAGAGAGAGAGAGAGAGAGAGAGACAAAGAGAGAGAGAGAGAGAAGGAGAGATAGGAAGAGACAGACAGACAGACAGACAGACAGAGAGAGAGAAAAAGAGACAGAGAGAGAGAGAGAGAGAGAGATTGGTCATTGTCATCGTAAATTGGACGAGAGGTGTCAAGCCTATACTCCTGTGTTCGTTTCCTTAAGTTTTATCTTCTTCCATTCTTCTACTCTGTAAGAGTTAGCTTTTCCTCCCTTTTCTCCTTTTCTTCCTAATTCATTTGTATATGTTAACATAAGAACCAACTTTCCTGGTATCTCTCTCTCTCTCTCTCTCTCTCTCTCTCTCTCTCTCTCTCTCTCTCTCTCTCTCTATATATATATCTCTCTATCTCTCTCTCTCTCTCTCTCTCTCTCTCTCTCTGTTTATCTGTCTGTTTCTCTCTCTCTCTCTCTCTCTCTCTCTCTCTCTCTCTCTCTCTCTCTCTCTCTCTCTCTCTCTCTCTTTGTTTATCTGATCTGTCTGTCTGTCTGCTTCTCTCCATCTCTCTCTCTCTCTCTCTCTCTCTCTCTCTCTCTCTCTCTCTCTCTCTCTCTCTCTCTCTCTGTTTATCTGATCTGTCTATCTGTCTGCTTCTCTCCATCTCTCTCTCTCTCTCTCTCTCTCTCTCTCTCTCTCTCTCTCTCTCTCTCTCTCTGTTTATCTGATCTGTCTGTCTGCTTCTCTCTTTCTCTCTCTCCATCTCTCTCAGTATATCTGATCTGTCTCTCTCTTTCTTTCTCTCTCTCTCTCTCTTTCCTCTCTCTCTACCTCTCCCCCAGACTGTTTTTGCTCCCAATTGAACGTTTCCTCTCTATGTGTCTCTCTGAGAGTACCCATAAATAACAAGCTTCCTTTCTCCTCCACTTCACAATTGTATAGCGCGAGAGACCGCTCTTTCCGCTGAAAAATTCTATCTTTGAGACCCATGAGCCGGAGGAAATCCTCAGGCCCATCATTATTGGAAAAACCGGAAGCTATCGCGTCTGGGCTGAGATATGGCGAGAAACAGAGGGACACCAGGACAAAACGGCCCGAAAGATTTCTTGGTAGGGAGTAGTCGGAGTACTCGCCCCCACGGATAATGAAACGATCTGTGAGACTCGATACCATCAGGTAACCGGATTTCGCTGATCCGGTTTCACCTCGTCGCATGAATCGGTTTTGAGGTAAATAGAAAATGCGGTTATACTACAAATCGTTTTGCACTAAGGTTTGTTGGTTTAGAAGATATCAAAATGTCGCTGCTATTTGAAAGGAATGAAACTTTCTTGAGGTGATCAGTTTACTCACAGACCCAGCCAGACACAGAAGCCATGATATAACCGCTCGGCCTTGTAAAACTCTTCAGTCCATTAATCAATCAATCGCAAGATCAAAAAGATTTTGGAAAATAAAAAGTTGATCATGTTTGATTTTTCACAAATGTCAAACCAATGTAGCAACCGCAAAATGATAAAATAATTACGGTAATACATCTTATTACGTTTACAATATTTTAAATAGCTACGTATGAAATATACAAATCAAACACTACTTTGAATGACTGATATTTTTCATAGATTTTTTTTAGTATATAACTGTGAGTGTGACCTTGTACTTGTGTTCTTATGTCACCCTTAAGTGTAAAACATTTAACTTTGATGTGTAGCCCAATAACAGATAAATTAATACAAAGGAGTCCCATGGAATATGTTGAAAAGAACTCAAAAGGATGTCGGTTGTAAATCTACTCCTTGATGAATATCCTAAAAATATAAATGTTAGCCTTAACAATGTTATATGATTTAAGAAACTAAGGACAAGATGTATAAAGCATGTTTTCGTGTCTCCCTTTATAATATTACTTTTCAAGTGAATCTCGCAAAAGTTCTGTTCATAACTGAAAGATGAACATAAGTACTGTACATAACTGAGTGATGAACATAAGTACTCTACATAACTGAGTGATCAACATAGGTATTGAACATAACTGAGTGATCAACATAAGTATTGAACATAACTGAGTGATCAACATAAGTACTGTACATAACTGAGTGATCAACATAAATATTGAACATGACTGAGTGATCAACATAAGTATTGAACATAACTGAGTGATTAACATAAGTACTGTACATAACTGAGTGATCACCATAGGTATTGAACATAACTGAGTGATCAACATAAGTATTGAACATAACTGAGTGATCAACATAAGTATTGAACATAACTGAGTGATCAACATAAGTATTGTACATAACTGAGTGATCAACACGAGTACTGTACATAACTGGGTGCTGAACATAAGTACTGTACATAACTGACTGATGAACATACGTACTGTACATAACTGGGTGCTGAACATAAGTACTGCACATAACTGAGTGATGAACATAAGTACTGTACATAACTGAGTGATGAACATAAGTACTGTACATAACTAGGTGCTGAACATAAGTACTGTACATAACTGAGTGATGAACATAAGTACTGTACATAACTAGGTGCTGAACATAAGTACTGTACATAACTGAGTGATGAACATAAGTACTGTACATAACTAAGTGCTGAACATAAGTACTGTATATAACTGAGTGATCAACATAAGTACTGTACATAACTGGGTGCTGAACATAAGTACTGTACATAACTAGGTGCTGAACATAAGTACTGTACATAACTGAGTGATCAACATAAGTATTGTACATAACTGAGTGATCAAGATAAGTATTGTACATAACTGAGTGATCAACATAAGTACTGTACATAACTGGGTGATGAATATAAGTACTGCACATAATGAGTGATGAACATAAGTACTGTACATTATTGAGTGATCAACATAAGTACTGCACATAACTAAGTGACCAACATAAGTACTGTACATAACTGAGTGATCAACATAAGTACTGCACATAACTGAGTGATCAACATAAGTACTGTACATAACTGAGTGATCAACATGAGTACTGTACATAACTGAGTGATCAACATAAGTACTGTACATAATGAGTGATGAACATAAAGTACTGTACATTATTGAGTGATGAACATAAGTACTGTACATAACTGAGTGATCAACATAAGTACTGTACATAATTAGGTGCTGAACATAAGTACTGTACATAACTCAGTGATGAACAGAAGTACTGTAAATATCTGAGTGATGAACATAAGTATTCGGAAAACAAATAGAATTAAGCAAATTATATTTTCATGCCATGTTAATTTGTTTTAATTACATCGCTCAGGATCCAATCTAAAGCCTTTATTTAAAAATTTGAAATAAAAAACCCTTGCAAAATCGAATTTAGACCTAATCTTGTTGCTTTGCTTGAGATTATGTTATGGTAGTTTTTGAATGTTTTTCTGCTTGCTTCCACGAAACTAAACACACGTACAACATTTTTTAGTAAGGCCAATGTTCTCTCTCTCTCTGGATTGATATGGAAAATAGACTCGGATTTATGAAGCTTATTAGTTTAGCAAAAGAAACCCGAAATTGGATTTTTAATATAACTAATTTTCCCACGCATAACCCATCAAAGAAAAGTGTGACTCTAGTAAACAAAATCATCAAAGACACCTTAATGTGCCACGGTATTAAAGTTCAAAGATATTTCGAACGTTTTCAAAAAGCATTTAAGCCTACCCAGCACTCTGCAATATGAGTTGCTCTAGTAGTTTTATTCGTTCCTTTCATTTTTTTCCAAAATTTTCTGATTCGTAAGAATCTTGTTTGAAGCTGCAGTAAAATCTGTAAAAATCCGTAAAACATTTTCTCTCCGGCTCCTTTATTATGCATAGATTATGCTTTCTCTCTATCACCATAATTCGTAAATTTTATGAAAACTTTGCTTCCGATCCTGAATTTTTGTAAAGAAGCGGTCGTTTGTGTCTGGGTCATGTAAACATTGAGTTCTCTAACGGTATATTTGCCGCGGGTTTCTACGGGGTTTTTTATTATTATTTTCAAGGAAGGGGAATACAAACTAGAAAGTTTTGGTTTAAGCTATAAAAGTTGTATTGTATAAAAAAATCTAAATAACTAGTGTGTATTTGTATTTTTGCAATAATGAGAAAATTTAAATATTTAGTATTTGCGTGTATTCTTGCAATAATGAGAATATTTTAATGTTAAATATGTGCTTGCATTCTAACAATATCTGACAAAATTTGAATATCCATTTTGTGCTTGTACTCTAGCAATATTTTACGAAATTTAAAAATTTTGCTCAATTCGTTGTGATGTGGACAAAAGTAGTATCTTAATGTTTGCTTTTGTACTCACGTGGCTGAGATAATATCATCATTAATCCATCAGCTTTTGAGTATTTGCGCGTAAAAAACGTTTTAGGTGGCAAGTTATAAACAAAGGACGTTTCCTGTTTCAAATCCATGACAACATTAGGGGCTTAAAGTGCTTAAAGTCGTAGAACGAGGAGCGGGCATTAATTATTAATGCGCGAAACTGGATGGTGGTTATTGGATTTCAAACAAATGACATTTCAAAAGTGCACAAACTGAAAAACAAAAAGTAACGTTCAAAGAAAGTTTGTTGTTGTTTTTGTGTTTTTTTAAGTCCTCATGAAATGCTATTCATTTTTGAAGGTTCTACAGCTAGTAAAACTTTGCTTTCTAGAAAGGTTATTAACACTCTCTCTCTCTCTCTCTCTCTCTCTCTCTCTCTCTCTCTCTCTCTCTCTCTCTCTCTCTCTCTCTCTCTCTCTCTCTCTCTCTCTCTCTCTCTCTCTCTCTCTCTCTCTCTTTTTTTTTTCTCTCTTTCTCTTCTCTCACTCTCTCTGTTTTTCTCTCTCACTTTCTCTCTTTATATATATATATATATAACTTTTTTTATTATTTTTGACAGCTTGTCACTAAACCTTTATAGTAAAAGATACGGGCGGTCAAGTTCATTTTGCAGTATCCCTGATGAGAATATGCGCTGGGGAAATGGAACACAACAGTACCGCCACATTACGCTTAAAAGTACTTACACTCCAATGCTTAAAAAAAGTTTTGAAAGGAATTTTTCCAGAGTAAAATTCAGTTTTCTGTTTAAATATACAGACTTAATGAATCGGGCATAAAATCGTTTAAAAGAGCTAGCATTTTAACATTTCCTCTGATAATTTAGATAATTTCGAACTATTTTAGCAATGAGAAGGTAAGGGAAACATTGCAGTCTGAAGAAAAATACCTCCAACATTAATCTGTAAAGGGCATCCTAAAGCGTATTTGGATTTGGTGTCACATATTTGCCCTAAATATAGATGGAAAGAAAGCTAAAGTTAATGAATTTTCAACCAACCAAACAAACAATTGAATTTTGGCCAACAAACAGGCGTGGACTAAACGCCTGGCATGCTGAAGTTCCCAGCCCATTACTCCTGTCGACCTTTTAATACGGCCGCTCGATGGAGCTTTCCCGTCACGGTGAAAGCCAATAACGATATCATGGGAAATCAATGGTTTCCGAGCAGTCTCCACGGGTTTGACCAAGGACGCTGACCGTATACACAATGACCTGAGGGAGTGAAAAAACTAGAACACAGACCGCACCTAAATAATGGTTTGAGCAACCTAGGAAAAAAACTTTCTAAAAGCTGCGCATAAGATTGCACGTTTTAACTTTATAAGAAACACGATCTTACAGTCAGATTTGGAAAATGACTCCCCTGGCTGGATTTACTGCTTTATAACAGCTATGGAAAATTCCATTAAGTTAAAAAAGAATACTATTTGACAAAGCTTTCACTACCATCCATCGAAGCGAGGAGTTTAAAGTTATCTAGATTTCCAGGTAATAAATTCTCTTGCCATTGTGATTGGAAATTCGGTAACGATCAAACCAGGTTGTTTTCTTCAGTTAAAAATTTCCAGCCCTTTATTAATCCATAAATCACACGGAACAGATAAAAAACTATAGATCATTGGAATGTTCCTAGGAAGGGAGAAAATTGCTTTAATCACAAATTCGCAGTTTTAGCGATAGACAAAACAAAAATCAACCAACATTACAGAGGAAAAATAAAACAAACACGCGTAACATCATTACGAGAGTCGCTAGTTTGTTTATGTATGTGTATGTGTATGTGTATGTGTGCCAAGGCAAGAAAAAACGATATTTCCTTCTTTATCAATGTTAAACAAGATTGTTGTTCGAGAACTAAAAGACCCATTGGCTGCATACCCGTGAGAAAGACTTGGACTATACAGACACCTAAAATCCCGCGGTTTGTTTTTGGGGTGGGCAATAACCAAACTCTTTGTTGGTCGTTTTAACGAAATAACGGGAAAATCACCTCTGTGTAGATAGCTTATACCAGTTAATGTTTTAAACGCTGGGCGTAGGCGATTAATAAGTTCTCTTCAGTTTGATCAGTCAATGTACTTGTGATGTGATCACTCACTCCGCTGGATTGGCAGAAGCCTTTACCGACCTAGATCCAATAAGAATATTTAACTAGTTTTGTAAAATTCAAATCTAATTACAGATTTTTTTTTAAACATTCATTATCATGCAGTTTTAAATAACTGCGCGGCTAAGAATTCCCGCAAGGCAGTGCACTTTTGTGCACTTCATGAGAAAATTCACAACTTTCTAACATCCCAAAAGGATTTAAAAATCTGAGAAAGTTCAAAATTATTCGATTGCCTTTTTTTTCAAGTCCGACGGATAAGACGAAAAACTTAAAAGCAAAAAGATTAGACTAGTACGGCCGGGAATCGAACACGCGTCTATAAACAGCGTCAACCAGCCTGCCTAGTCAACAGCTGGCGCGCGGAGGATTAAACTCTGCCTGGCTTAAGAAAATCAGATCAAGTATAATGTCCATCGTATTACTGACTGCTCTAAACAGAGAGGCTCCTCTTCTTCTTCTTCTTCTTCTTCTTCTTCTTCTTCTTCTTCTTCTTCTTCTTCTTCTTCTTCTTCTTCTTCTTCTTCTTCTTCTTCTTCTTCTTCTTCTTCTTCTTCTTCTTCTTCTTCTTCTTCTTCTTCTTCTTCATCATCTTTGTATTGTAAAACTAGACACTTCTTTCACCAGCCTCAGTCTTTTGGATCCGAGAGTCTAAAGATACATGTCTGATGCAAATAGTTTTAACTGAAAGTGATGAAAAGAAATCAGTTTTAGAACGACAGAGTTTGAGATGAATGTAGATTGACCTAGTGATGACAACAAAGAAGTACTTCGCAATAAAAAAAAAAAAAAAAGAATGAATTGAAGAAACAACCACAAATCGAAGCATCTTAATATAAAATACCAAACGCTTTTTATGTTTCGCTTCTAATATTTCGTTCATTTCTGTTTTCTGTGGCGAAATTGGACTCGTATTATACTCTCGACCTTTTCGAACTACACGACAATAATAATGATCTTCATATTTTGCATCCTTATTTATGAGAATATAGAGCAGCATAATTTAACAGAGACGAAAGCTGTCTTACTAACGGGTGACCATCTCCCAAAAATCCCACCACAGCCACAGGATTCTGTCTGGTTTGCGGGAGAGTTGGTCATTAAATACCCACAATGCCCTAAGATGAGCAACCTTACAAGAACACAGACACCCAAATCTGTGTCGGCATTTTCAAAATCGCCTGGCTTTTACCGTTTGTGTTCTAGTCATTGAGTAGACCAGATCTCCTGATCTCACATGTTGTATGTAGCGAATTTCGTTTCCTCCTGGTGTGTTTTTTCTTTCTAGGGGAAGTAACATGTGCCGTCTCACTTACTTCCATCTGGACTCACCCTCTCGGCCTTGGTTTATCTGAAAGCTCGACAGTAAAGTCACGTCCGTCTGTCTCTTTAGACACACTAGGTCTCACTGGAAGGTGACGACGCCGCTAAAAATTTTCGAGACACCAAAAGCTTTTACTCAATCCAGAAAGCAATAAATATTTGCCCGTATAGCTTCGGGGATCCTACAGCTTTGGGCAGCCGTCCGGAGTCTGTATTTTAATAGGACAGTGAGCAGAGTGTGGACTTAATGGAGTCGTTGACTGGGCTTCAAACACAACGTTACTTCGATTAATCAGGGAACTTCGGTCAGACGGTTTTCGTGTTTTGTGAGTTCGGTTTGGTGTCACGAAGTTCGTTGTAAAGCGAGCACCAGCCCGACCGATTCCTTTACAGTGCACTCACAACTTCCTGCCTCTTCTTCTTCTTCTTCTTCTTCTTCTTCTTCTTCTTCTTCTTCTTCTTCTTCTTCTTCTTCTTCTTCTTCTTCTTCTTCTTCTTCTTCTTCTTCTTCTTCTTCTTCTTCTTCTTCTTCTTCTTCTTCTTCTTCTTCTTCTTCTTCTTCTTCTTCTTCTTCTTCTTCTTCTTCTTCTATTTTAGATATTCATCTCCATCTTTGTCTTCTACAATCTCTTTCCTCCTCTCGATTTTTCCTCCCCCTTTTTTCCCTTTTTATGTTTTTGCTACAAGCACGTAAATCGTGTTCTATGGCCGGTGCAGTGCTTTTATCACTAAACCGTCAAGTATTTTCTTGTAACTTACGATGCCTTTTTTTTTACATTTTCAAGGGAATATTCTACATAAATTTTGAAAAAGGAAATACTTTATCTAGTAAAGATGTTTGTGATGACTCTAAAATCAAGCTCACAGTGAGTCCACCCGGCAGCTAAAGACCACACGTTGCTGGGTGCACAGACTCATCATCTTGTCCCGTGAAATCACCACTGGGCGATACCAGATTTAAATCTCACACTTTGCAGAGTTACACCAAAGATCTCAAAAAGAATAATACTAGACATCGAATAATAATCTTTAGAACTACCAGCGCATCGATTCCAAATCCCAAAAGCGGAAGTGGGCTAAGTCTGTAGTGTGGAAATCTATTTTAAGATCTTTTTTGAACGCATAAGAAGCCTTGCGAGTACCACATAAAGTGTAAAATGGTGCACCGTCTTTCGGGAATTCATCAGTGCGTATTTATTTAAACTGACGTGATAATGAACTTTAAAAACAGTGCTTTAAATAGGTTTAGATCCTACATAAGGAGCCCATTATACTTATTTGATTTTATACATCTTTCAGACATGATAAATCTGTTATGAGAAAAAAGGAAATCTACTAAATATTCTGTACATTCTTTATCTGTTTTTCATCTCTTTAAACGTTTCTCAGAAAGTTATGAATTTTCGCATTAAGAGCATAAAAGTGCAATGCCTTGCGGGAATTCTTAGCCGCGGACTTATTGAAATCTAAATGATAATGAACCGGTTTTTTTTTTTAAATCTGTAAATAGATCCTATTAACTATTTTTATAGCTTTATTAATTTTCTCGTTTTGAAATAATGTGTGAACTTCGATCAGTGCTAGATTTGAAATCCTTTCTGAGTTACGTTTGTTTATAAGCACTGAGATTTTAATTTGTTTGATCTGGCTCGGCCAACGCGATGTTATCCTAGATCAGTATTGCTCGGGGCTCAAAACCTTATGTACTCGGCACAAGAATTAGCGATTTTGTCGAGTTAGTTCAATGTTGCAATAAAAACCCAACAACCTCTGGGTACCGGACTTGATGGAAGGTATAAAAGGGTTTATTCTTCCAATTATGGACATTTTTGCATCCATTATTTTCTCATCCATATTGATATATAATAATTTTGTTTTCGTTGATACACAAGGAATTTTATTGCCGAGCGTCATCTTTTCAAAATATTTATCACACCTTGCTATTCTAGAATGGCGCTCATAAAAGAATGATTTGAAACAAAAAATAGATTTCAAAACCAAAAAAAAAATGTTTGCATACCAGATCGATAATAATTCTGTTTGTCTGCTTGGTTAGAATATGGTTTAATATTTTAAAAATGCTCTGGTTGCGCATTTAACCTTAAATGATTTATTGATTTCAATATAAATTAGTTTCCTTACGTCATAAGTTGGTACGGCTGACCAGGCGGCGACACATGACGTAGATGCCAGGACCTGGGCTTTTCTTTCTACTGTAACGCTCTGTAGCTTTCCCTACTATGGACTATGTTGAATTTTTAAAATCCAAATAACCTCGGAAATTTGGTAGACCTAAAGCTGTCTCAAATCGTTCTTCTTTCGTTTTTAAATCTAAAGTTTAGGTTTTAAAATAATTGTGTTGATGTTACATTCTGAACAAAGTTGTAGGGCCTACTACTGTCATCCTTCTAGTTCCCTCTCTCTGTCTATCGATCTCTCTCTCTCTCTCTCTCTCTCTCTCTCTCTCTCTCTCTCTCTCTCTCTCTCTCTATCTATCTATCTATCTATCTATCTATCTATCTATCTTTTCTCTTTCTCTCTTTCTATCTATCTCTCTTTTTCACTCTCGTTCTCTCTATGTACCTATTTCTACCTCTCTCGGTCTTACTTTCCCTTTCTTTCTCTCTATCTCTTTCTTTCTTTGCTCGATCGTATGCTATGTAGATCTAATTATCTGTTATCTTTCATGACGTATCTATTATAAAAATATCTTTCTCTTTATCTCGTCTTCCTCTCGCTGCAGCTCTGTTTATATCCTTTTTAGCCCCATCCCCCTTTTTCTCTTTCAATATGACTGTATCCTAACCTCTTCTTACTCATTCCCTTTTTGTGTGTGTCCCTCTACTTATTTCTCTCTCTCTCTCTCTCTCTCTCTCTCTCTCTCTCTCTCTCTCTCTCTCTCTCTCTCTCTCTCTCTCTCTCTCTCTCTCTCTGCCTGTCTGTCTGTCTGTCTGTCTGTCTGTCTCTCTCTCTCTCTCTCTCTCTCTCTCTCTGTCTCTCTCTCTCTCTCTGTTTCTCTGTCTGTCTGTCTCTCTCTCTCTCTCTCTCTCTCTCTCTCTCTCTCTCTCTCTCTCTCTCTCTCTCTCTCTCTCTCTCTCTCTCTCTCTCTCTCTCTCTCTCTCTCTCCTTCTCTCTCTAGCCCCTCCATGTTTGAGACCATCTGTCCCTTCCTAGTCATCTACTCCCATCTACCAGGCACTCCTCTCTTCTTCTCTCTTGCCTCACGTCAGATAGACCAATCTAATTAGATCAGGCGCGACAAGTTTCCGTCCACGAACAGGTAACACCCAGACAGGACATCAAGTCTTCAGGAGTTGAGTAGCTCGAATTAATGACTTCTAATTTTTACTCCTCTTTTCTGTCTAGGTTTTTAACATTTCCAACTCAGAAAAAAAGCTTACAAAAAAAAAAAAAAAAAACAAGGCTTTTAAACGTTGCAACTTTGACGTGTCGCTTCACGTTTTCTTCCAGCGTTTTTTTCTTCTTCCTCTAAAGAGTCTTATCTTTTCTGCAGTCTAAGGTGATTTTTGTTGAAGTTCCATTATAAACTTAGGAAGTGAATGATGGCGGTTTGAAATGGAGCGACGCTTAAATAAAGGTTCCACTACATGCAACAATGCATAGGAATTAGGCCGTGTTCTGCATCTAAAATTGACACATTACAATAATTTGCTTTCGCTTTTAATTTTGTATTTGTTTTTTCTTGTTATTTTTTTTTTCAATTTCAAGGACAATTATTCATTAAAATTGCGGAAATTGCATTTAAATCAAAGTGTGTAGAATTCATGATCAGAGGGCAACAAGGTTTATCGTGATGAAGAAAAATGATGATAATATTAACTTTTATCACTCTTAATTACTGATATTTTTTTAGAAAAAAAAAGATAACTTTATTACTCTCGCTTTGTCTCTCTCTTTATCTCTTTCTATCTCTCTTTCTTTGTTGCTATCTATATTAATTTTATTCATATATGTATTTTTCTACTTGTCAATCTAATTTTACCAATCTAGCTATCTCTCTTACCATCTGATGTTTCTAGCTTTATCTGCTAAATATTAAAAGCAACTTGTTTGAATATTGGCGTTAGTGGTGCCATTTAACCTACGCAGAAGTGTGAGGTATTTCTCAAACAGTGTCAAAGTTTTGCTATGGATTATTTCTGTGTACCTAACCGCTCAGCGAACCATGTAAAACTCTTGCTCACATTCTATCCTCATTGTGGTTATGTATTTGCCAAACAATTTGAAGTTTTTGCCAGCCGCATTATCTTCTTGGGGTTGAGTATTTGACAAGCGATATAAAAGTCTGTCAGCCTTATCTTCTCTGTCTAATCTAGTATTTCTTCTCCGTACAGTTAAGGATTTTAGACGGTGAAAACCGTTGGTTGCCGGTCTGATCTTCTCGGTACAGCCAAGTGTTTTCAAAAGAATGTCAAAGTTGTGCGTTGCTTATCTTGTCAGTAAAGAGTTGCTGCTGCTGCAACTACTACTACTTCTACGACTACTACTACTACTACTACTACTACTACTACTACTACTACTACTACTACTACTACTACTACTACTACTACTACTACTACTACTACTACTACTACTACTACTACTACTACTACTACTACTACTACTACTACTACTACAACTACAACTACTACTACTACTACTACTACTACTACTACTACTACTACTACTACTACTACTACTACTACTACTACTACTACCACTACCACTAT
>JAWDGP010004544.1:0-14283 GCA_033675545.1 Elysia crispata | reverse complement strand
TTAACAGATAGTGACCAGTTAAAAATTGTTAGTCCTATACTCAGCAGCTAATCAAAATGCCTCTCAAGTCAGTCAGCAAAGGATGTGCCCCATCATCACAGACAGCACTCCCTCCTCTTCCTCCATCCCCCTCCCTCTCCCTGTCAGTAGACATTCTGTACTATCTTAGCGCCTGTTTCTGTACCAGTACATGATTACAATCTTTTACAGATGGGCCTACCATCAGAACTGTCTGCTCACTCTCCCCCCCCCCCCCATACCCCTCTCCTTCCCAGCTCCCACTTCACCCTCTCTACTTGTAGTTTTAAAGGCAGCCAGTGGCCTTGTAAATGTAAAGATTAGCAAATCAGATGCTTGTAATGATCTCTGCTATAACAGCACCCCGCAAAGTCCTGCTTGCGCTGTCATATCAGAGGTTTACTGTACTTTGTAGCTTACATGCTGTCTTTATGAATAATAATATTTTCAAAAATTAAAATTAATGGAATTTATACAGTTAAATGGAGTTTGAATATATTATGTACATTTCCATGTATACATGTATGCAATATTCTTAACTGTATTTCTTGCCACATGCATTGTATCTGATCATTTTAGGTCAAAACATTAGCAGTAATTAGTAAAATATCAGGACCTAAATAGTACTCTAGTCTTAGAATTATTTCTAACTTGAATAAAAATGTGTTTCAGGATTTTTAAAACAAGAACTTGACCAGTTTTCTGCCAGATATCACCTTCTTAATTAAGTACATACAATAGCAAAACCCCAAAAATAGTGATTACAAAAGCAGCATTATCAATAATTTTATTCATAATACTGTATACCAAAAGTTGCCTTAGGCCTCAGACTGAATTTGATCAACTTGTCAAGTCTTTTTTTTTTCCAATACTCGCTAATTGTTAATAATATTGTGGGCTGTAATTAGCAGAAGAACACATCCATAACAACAGAAATGTAATACATGTACATGTATACGTATTATTACTATTAACAAGAAAGAATTTATGTCAAATTAAATTTAATGATGTGCACTACTCTCCTTGGTGCTCACGTAATGTGGTATATATGGCTAGCCTTCCTCTTCATGATTTTAAACCAACAAGTAGTACTATAAGTATAATACTTATTAATGGTATGCTAATTTTAGTACATGTACAATGTACGATAGTATGAGAAGCAAAGTCATCACTTAATGATGAAATACACACTAATAAAGAAAACGAAGATTGGCTGAGCAGACATCACAACTGCTGGGAGAATCTGAAGATAGCATCCAGTTCTTCTTTTTGAGAAGACCATATCTGAATTTTTTTTCTTTGCCAGGCTCTGGGACAATCTCAATAACAACACTGTTTTCAGGGTATTGAGCCATTGTTTTCAAGCGTGAAGAATCTTTTCAGTTTTATCCAAACTATCATCAATAGGGCTTAAATGTATGTCATCTTCTACATCTCTTTGCTCTGATTTCACTTTCACCTCAGTTTTGGGGTTTTGGACATTGACCTCAAGAGGAATACTGCTCTCCAGACCTGTATGTTCCACCATTATTTCACCATCCTGGACAAGAATTAAGTCCTTATGTGTCTCCGAAGATTCTGAAGTCAGCGTGTAACAGGCTCCGCATTTGTGGCACTTGTAAGGTTTTACTCCAACGTGAGTCTTGTGATGGCTGATCAGGTGTGATCGCCGCTTGAAGCTGCGGTTACAGTTAGCCACCTGACATGCGTATGGCTTCTCAGTTCCTGTGGAGCAGACTTGTGATCATGCTGAGGCAGCTTGAAGATGAAGCGCTGTAATTACACTGATCACATTTATAAGGCTTTTCCCCTGTATAAATCTGCGTCTATGCGTCAGCATTGCCACGTTTGTGTTGAACCTGCGGCCACACATATCACAGATGTGATTCTTGGACCCCGGTGTGGAGGCGTTCGTGTGTGTTCAAGGAGCTTTTCTAATAGTTGGAAAGCCATGCCACAATAAGAACATTGATGAGGTTTCTCTCCCGTGTGAATCAGTAAATGATTCATCAGGCTAGGCCTCCTCTGAAACGCTTTCCCACAGAATTCACAGGTGTAACGCTTTGGTCGGTCCTTGTGTCGCATCTTGTGCTGCTGCAGGAGTCTGTAGCTTCCAAACATCTTCTTGCAAATGGAGCAGCAAAACTGTTTCTCCTCTGTGTGTACACTCATGTGATCTTGAAGACCTTTAAAAATTCTGAATGTTCTACTGCATATGGAGCATGTGTGAGGACGAGCTCCGCTGTGAATTCTGTAGTGCAATTTATAGCAATGAGCTGCGGCGAAAGTCATTTGACACACAGGACACATGAATAGCCTGCCTCGATTTAACTGCCTGTCCTGTTTGTGTTCTTTTCTCCAGTGAGACGAAAGTTCTGAGGCTGACTGGAAAGTTTTCCTGCAATAAGAACACACTATTGGGGCCAGCTTGTCACAGTCTAGGTTAAACCTCTCTCCTGGAGGGCGATCACCATATAGCTTTTGGTTTTCATTAGTTATTAGACTTGACTCAGATGCAGCGCAAGGATTCTTTTTGACCAAATTTAAGTTATTAGTTTCTTCAGAACCTTCTGAACTTTTCTGTTTACTATCCTTTGCACTCAAACATTTATTATTGTCTCTGGGCCTTGCATCTACCCTCTCTCCAAGACAACAAACAGCCCTCCCTTTACTCTCATTAAAACTCAAGTTTTTCCATTTTTTTGCAAATTGCTTATCTTCTCCTGTTATTTTAGTACCTTTGCCACTTTTATCTTCACAAATCTCGTAAACAGCATCTTGAGATTTTAAAATTGTATTCTCTTTTTCTTGATCTGCACCAAGTTGACCATTTATTACACCAACATCTTTAATCCCTGAAACTTCATCACCTGAGCATCTGGCGGCAGCTTCTGTCAAGCACTGAGTGCTCATGTGATTATTAATTTGCTCACAAGTATTTACTTCTTCACATAGTCTTTTGGAAGATGCCACAGTTATTTTTGACATGCTTCTATCTCTGCTCTTCAACTTTTGCACATACTTTCCAGGAGAATTTACTGAGGAGCATTTCTCGAGCTGTTCTCCTGGCTTGAAAGAATTTCTGTAACCACAGTCTAGAAATTCAAATTTGGCTTTCAAAAATTTCTTTCTTTTACCTCGACCTAAGTCCTCTTTCACAGCAGAGCTAGACAAGTTCTTTTCTGTTTTCGAGAAACAAGTAAGCTTATCTGTGTCCATGACGTTATCTTGAGGCAACGGCTCAGAGAGCTCTTGACATTGAGAGGTGAGATCAAGCTCTGTTTTAAAGAGACAAGTAAGCTTATCTGTGTCCATGAATTTATCTTGAGGCAATGACTCATAGAGTTCTTGACACTGTGAAGTGATATCAAGCTCCTTGAAATCAGACTCAGGAAGCTGTGACACTGATGAATCTGATGCATTAGAAAGGAGGCGAAACCTCTCATACTCAGCGATAATATTATGGAGGCAATTCTGCTCCATATTGAGAAGTAGCATATCCAGTTTGATGAATTCATCTTGGCTAAAGCCACATTTTGCGTAAATGTCCAGCTTGTCTTTCTTTGCGAATTCCAAAATGAAAGAAAAAGTGGCATCATCTTTCCCTCCATTTTTTTTTACACAATGTTTGAGTTGCTGGGCATGATCACAGTAGTTTCTCCAGACAGACAGCAATGCCACATTTTCATCCATTAGCTCTGCAACCATTGTGATCTGAGGAAAATGAATTGTTAGAAAAGAAATTAGATACAACACATGTACTAAAGGCAATGTTAATATTTATTATATAAATGTCAAGAGAATTATAATTTTTAATGAGGTTCTCCTCCTGTGCCTAGTGATATACCAATTCTGCTTTCTCTTGTTCTTGACCCAATCTCCTCCTTTTCCTCCTTTTCTCTCCATCTCAGCAATCTTCCTCGCCCTTCTATTCTCCTTGCCTCGATATCTCCGATCTGCACTTCAACTCTTCATATCCTTGCTCATATCACCTGCTTCTCCTTACATTCCTTCCTACTTCCTTCCCCCTTTTTCTGGATCTCTTGCTTCCCTGCTGTTCTCTATTCCATAGTATAAGCTAAAACATTTACACCCAGTCCAAGGACCAAGTTAGTTCACACAGAGGTTTCTGTCAAAGCAATGGACCTGCTGATTTCAGTATCAGTATCCGTTCTCTATTCCGGCAAGGAATTGAACTTGAACAGCTTAATTGTCTCTCCATAAGCCATTGCTCTACCTACTGATATGTATGGCATTCTAACAATTTAGGTCAAATTTATCATAAAGATAATGATTTCTTTGAACAATTGGAAAATTGGAAGATTTATTGAAAAAAGACCTTTTAAAAGTGTTATAAGTCCATACTTAGTTCAAAGAAAAGGTAGAAATACTGTGGAATCCGCTTAAAGTCAACACCTCAGGACCCAAAAAAAGTGTTGACTTTATCCATTTCTAGGAAAAAAAATTATGTTGAAAACATGTAGTCTCCCTTTCGTTACTTATGATATTGGTCCCCCTCTCCAGTGTCTCCATTCTATTACTTATGTACAACTACATGAATAGTGTGGTAAATTTATACAAGCTATTTAGGCAAAGAGGAAACCACAGTAAGTCTGAAAAGATTTTATTTAAACAACTTGATATACTACACGCAAAAACAAAAAATATGCACGCATACCTATAATTCTTGTTTTACTTTTATTTTTTCAGCTTTACCCTCCTTTTGTATGGGCTTAAGACCATCATTATGTTCATTTTGATTTCACAAAAAAAAAAAATTAAAGGCGTGATAAAAAACATTGTTCAGCATTATTGGAGGCTCTGACAAAAAAGCTATTGGTAATGACGAGCAGCGATGGGGAGAAAACATTGCATTGTTTCCCACAAATGATGCGAGTCAATGCAAGTCTAAATCTAGACACACACAGCCTCCATGCAGCCCAGACCCTACACACCGTTCTTTGTTAGTTTGTTACTGTCAAAACCGCGCAAGACCACACCAACTTAGCTAGACTGTATTAAGCATGCTATCAATACTGAGTTTTTACTGATAGTATTGGGTTTACAAACAAAGAGCTACTTGTATAATAATCCCACAAATGCATTCCTATACATCCCTGCTATTTTATTTTTAGAGTTCCACCTTTTCCCATTCTTGACTTTAAGCAAAAATGTCCCCCAAGCTGTTGATGTTATCAGAAAATCAGTTGCTTAAACAAAGAAAATGGGACCACAGAGTGGTTTTGACTTCAAGCGAGAGTTGACCTCAAGCGCATTCCACTGTTATTCATAACTTATGATGAAGCACTATAAGGAAGCAACTTTTGTCAGGGTGAAGCGGCAGGACAAATTTGTGATTTTGAGGGATTTGTTCTCTATCATGCCCTCTGATATGTCTATATGAAATCACATATGATAATGACTTTTTGTAAGGAATTTATTTTAAAACCAATAGATTTAGAGTTAGGCTTAATAAATGAGGTCCATGATAACATAATACAAGCATACATGGAGGCCTATATATATATATATTAAAAAAATAAATCATTAAATTCATATTCATTTAATAATATCATCAACAAAATCCAGATCTCTTTACTATGTATCTTGCAAAATTTCAATTGCAATTGAAATGGAAGAACTTCTGAATGGGTAAAGTAGTCTTCTATCAAACTAAAGATGGCTTTGTTTGACCGGACCATAAAAAATCCCAACTTACTAATACTTCAATTCAAGTAAGTGTAATACTGAATACCAATAAAAAAAAGAACTAGGGCATTATACTAAACCAATGTACCCAATCGCAAGTCCTACCTATGAAAACATTGATAATAAATAATAATAAAATTAATAGGCCTAAAGATCTTCTTCTCGTTCAGGTTAGAATTGTACTAACTGATTTTACATCTCTAGAATTATGCTGTCCATCCTCTTGAGCTGCCTTATAACATCGGGCTGAAATTAATTTCGTTGATGAGTAGGCCTATTTTGATACATTTAACATGATTGACCTTATCAACAGCTTTCCTATTCCCCATTTCACTTGTACTATCTTAAATTCTCTTCAGATTAGGAAGGCTATCTAATGATACTAATCTAGACTAGGATCTAGATCTAGGTACAGGTAGAAGAGCAGAGTTATTCTAATCTAATGGTAGAAGGTTCGAAAGCAGTAGGCCTACATTTATCTTCTTGATTTTTTTTAATCATCTTTCTTAACTAAACAGACCTTTCCAGGGGTGTGTAAGTTTTAAGCATTATAATTTCTCGAGTGACATAAACTTAAGGTCTAGAATAGATTAGGTAGAATGATGATGGACCGACTTTAATGGGCATCAACCAAAACTGAAATGTGACAGTGACCTCCCTTGCACTTGTGCCCGTATTTAAATGCTGTAGAAATAAAAAAAAGAACCCACTGAAATTTAAGTGTTTTTTTTTTAATTCTTCATTTTTTTCGTCCAATTCACAAATCATAAAAGAGGATTTTAAATTCCTTAAAAAAATTTTTTTTGATAAAACTACATGTGAAAAATGTTATTCAAAGCAATCAATAGATAAAGTTGAAAGAGAAGAGATAATGTTAACAATCTCTCAAATCACCATTACCTATTTTTAAATAAATTTTCATCGAAGAGATTTCTCTTAAATAAATCCTCCTTACCACTTGTTTTTCTTATCACATGTCCTCTTTGGAATATGCAACTTGGTACTATACGCTGAAGACTTTGTGAAAATTCAAACCCTACGTCTGGAAGGACCTCATGTCCCTTGTGTAAGTGTTCAAGATAATCCACTTTTACATGATGTAATTGGTTTGTTTGATGCTTTTTTCTTTCTCCCTACCTTTATGAAAGAAATTAGTCCAACATTTGAAACAGAATTAAGATTTTTAACGGTGTAGATATGTTTGTGAAGTGCACCCGCGATAGATTAACATTTAAAGTTGCAGGCAATTTATTTTGAAATAAGTCTATATAAAAGAAACATATAATATAAGTATATATTCATAGTTGTTCCATTATAAAATGTAGATTATGGTACATGCCTTTATTGAGGTTTTTTACACTGAGGAAGCAACCAGGTGTTGTTATAAGCACAATACAAATTAAAGGTTACTTCCCTTGAATTAAAAGAAAAATGGATGAAAAGGACACTCTCTACATTTCATTTCTTTTCTTTCTCATTTTAGGCCCATAAAGGGCTATTTTAGGTTATAACATTATTGTTTGCCCAGCCAGTGAACATGTCCCATTCATTTTTACATCTTTTAAAACAATTCTAATTTTTTCTGTTTGTTTAGATTTGGAGAAATGATTTCCTCTATTCTGTCATCAATAACTCCTAGAGGGTTAAACCGTCTCCCTTTTCTTGCTGCTCTCTGGAACGTCTAAGAGTTGCTGAGAGGGTTCAACAGTCTCCCTTTTCTTGCTGCTCTCTGGAACGTCTAAGAGTTGCTGAGAGGGTTCAACAGTCTCCCTTTTCTTGCTGCTCTCTGGAACGTCTAAGAGTTGCTGAGAGGGTTCAACAGTCTCCCTTTTCTTGCTGCTCTCTGGAACGTCTAAGAGTTGCTGAGAGGGTTCAACAGTCTCCCTTTTCTTGCTGCATTCCGGAACGTCTAATAGTTGCTGTTTTTGCCCATGCCTCTCCTCTTTCTCTCAGCCTCTGATCCTGTCTGCTGCTTATCATCCGAGTGATGCTTGTATCTAGCTTGTTACTATTTTACTTTGTTAGGATTCAAACAGTAAATAAATTCACATATAAAAGTAATCAAAGAAATAACACAATGTTTTCAAGAAAGAAGGAATTTTCTCAAGAATTACAAGAAACGAGCTTGATTGCCTGTTCAAATTAACAGGTGGGGAAGACAACTACATTGAAAAAAATTGGACTTCACTAAAATAATGAACATATCCTCCAGAGCCATACAACTACATTAAAAAAATCAAGCTTACAACAATAACAGATAATATACGTTATACATATTTTGAAGTTCATCAACAATGTACTCAATGTTGTCTTTTGTTTAATTTTCAATTCCATCATGAAATGAAGCAAATATCATATTGTAAGAACGTCTGGGGTATACATGTATTTATGAAATCTGCTATACCAAACAAATAAATGAAAAAAATTAATAGGAATAAAACTTGTAACTTGAAATGATCCAAATAATACTTTTAATTACTAATAATTGAGTTACGAAGTTTGAAACAATGTAATGGCATGCAATTAAATACTAAGCTCAAAAGGTTATGCTGCGCAAAATGCACATTGAAGTTAAATGAAAATAAAGCAATGGTTGATTCCTCATAGGCAGGTGTGAAACTCATTTGCACGGTATTATAGATCTAGGGAATGTATAGTCCTAGGTGCTGAACTAGATTTTAAAATGTGATTCTAGTAATTATCTAAAACGTTTTGATAATCAAAAATTTGAAATAAAAACTTAAAATAATCTTCAACTGCATCAACACTGTTTCCTTTTTGTTATATGGGTGATGGCATTATTTCCCAGTTTGTGTTCAATATATTTTCATTTTAAATTCACTTTGAGTGTAACATTTAACATACAAAACTGACAGTCATTCCTTGGGATTGATGTGTGTTAATAAAAACATTTATTGTCCACATTATTCATTTCAAATCGCCAACAAAATTGAAAACTCAATATCTGCTCTTCAGGCTGTTCGCTGAATGATATTGCTTGAAATCAGGCGTCATAAAAGCTCTTTAGTAAATAGAAGATGAAAGAAACACTGAATCTGATATTCTTCAAAAAAAAAAAACAACAAACAAAAAAAATGCAAAAAGTAGAGATATTCGACAAACTAAGACTTGTTCTGCAAGGGAATCTACGAAATGTCTTTCAGAAAATCCATCTTAAATTGACAATCTTAGGCAAGTCCTTCTTTCTTTAACAAGATTTCATAGATTCCCTTGCAGAACAAGTCTTCAAAACCATGAACTTTTTCAAGGTTTCATTAAAATATGTAAGCATGACTGTAGCCAGAAACTAATATTTGATTTTTTTCAGCATCACTACTGCTCTTTCTGTGAGTGCATTTTTCCTAGATCTACCAGAGGATTGTCTGGCAGCATAAAATTCTTTACGTGTAGGGGAAAAAGGCAGAAACATACAATTTAGACACTGATTATTTTGAAAGGGTTTTTTGGTGTCTGTGTACAGAAGTTTGCATAAGTGTACAACACACCATACACACAGAGGGGATGCTAGACGTCGCTCGAGATATGTGCAAGATATTCTGCGCTCGTTTGTACACACCACACACACCCTCTACACCCGAGTTTTTCATGCAGCGGCTCAGCGCTGGATTCATGAAATCTGACCCCTGCATCTCACGCAACCACTGTGTGGTTCGTGGCTTTAAGACTAATGTTTGTTGAGTTGTGTATGCCGAAAGTCGGCATTTTTTGTTAATTTTGTGACGCGCAAAAAGGGTCGTGGATCGGCATATTTTAAAAGGTCCGTAACTTTCTTGAATATTGATGGATTTGCAAAGTTTTTTTTATTTTTAAGTTTTGTTCTTGGTTCACCAAGCTCTATAAAATGGAGTTAAACTTAATGATTTATCTTTAATATTAAATTTTGGTTTAGGGTACCTATTAGTAAACTGCGGTACATTTCATTTTGTCTGGAACAGGTTTTTTTCACGCTTTGAAAGGTCTATTACATGAATAAAACTTGCAATGAATTAACACCAACACAGTTTAGAATAGATGCATGTTTTATTTACAGTTTTCAGCATTACAACTATGCCTTTAACAAGCATCTATGTATACAAGAAAAATGTCAGTATAAAGACAATCAACATTAATAGGGAAAAGTCTTAAACCAATAATTATTTGCATAGTTAAATAGGCTTGTAGGCAATATGTAGAAGACCAATGTAATTAAATATAAATCTTCACTTATTGTACAAATTTTCTTCACTCTTAACCAGAATAATTCTGTTAATAGAGCAAGACTAGGTTGAAGGATAAAGATTACAAAAAACTAATCACCAAACATAATTTGTGAATCAAAATCTAATACTGTTTAATTCTGAGGTAATTCCAAACCATCTGAACTCATATATAATTATTATATCAATTAAGAAATTCACTTTAAAAAATATTAAATATTCAAATTGATAACAAAGGTCTATTATACCTATTTATTTAAATAAAAAGGGAAAAACAAAATCACCTTTGTAACAAATGTAGAAAATAAGCAGCATATTAAACATCACTGCAAGTTACATTCAAAACCTTTTCAGCAAGTTCAGCTAAAGTTCTAAAGTAGCCATTACATTTCAATAAATTATTTGGGAAAGAAATATAAATCTGCTTCAATCTGTCAAGTTAGAAAATTTAAGTATCAAATATTACAGATCTTAAATTATTTTACAGTGTTTTATTTTCTTTTCATTTTGACATATTGAGTTTTTATAATTAAAAGATGTTGAAATTATATTGATAAGACACACAAAAAAGATTGCTAACATAGGATGAATATTTTTACTCATTTAAACCCGTGTGTCGTGCAAGAAAATTATAATTCTTCAAAAGCTTCATTGATTATTCTAATAAGTCCTAAAGATTAATACAAGGAAGCACATAATTATTAAGTTCCATGTTATCCAGCAAAGCCTTTGGCAAAAAATTGTAAAAAATGTATTTAATTTACAATAATTCGTACTGATAAAGTGTAAAGATCATAAAGGTATGGCATGAGAAGCTATATAAACAACTAGTACATAACCAAAGTCAAATTCCTACAAAAAAATGAGGTGTAATGTATATTGAAAAAAGGAACCTTAGAAATCACTATGAAAAAAAGTAATAAAACATTACTGAAAAGAATATTTTTGATGCAAAACTAATATTCCTTTTGACATTCAAATATGTGTACATGAAAATCTTTAAGCCTTCATAACATTCAAATACTACATAAAATTTTTCTTCACATGATGCCTCGAAAGTTTACAGACATAAACTACATGTCAGCATCTAGAACATTACATTCCAAAAACCCAGAATCACCTACTACATCATGACACAAAAAAAAAACAAGTAACATTAATCTTGTATTAATAAAGCATTGAAAATCACCGAGATATTAACTTTATGTAGCTTATTTAAGAAAGTTTAAAATCACAAACTCAAAGGCAATAAAAAACAACTACTGGACTTGTAACCAGGATTGAGTTATGAGCCTTTTATGCAAAATGGTCACTTTAAAAAGAACAGCAGAGTGTTTAACCAAAGAGCTTTTCAAAGCAAAGTTAGATTATAGATATTAAAGACTGGTTTACTAGTTTTACATTAAATTCTTATGCCTGAATATACAATAAGGATTACATTTCACAAACTTTGTAAACAAGATCATTTTTAATTTGAAGATATGTGTAATACAGTATGAAATCTTTACAATTACATAAAGTATCCAATAAATCTGTTTTTCAAACAGTTACATTTAGAAAAAATATTTTAAAGAAGTTTGCATCCAGCAAATTACATGTGAAAATTATATTCAAATTGGATTAATAAGTAAAACTTTAGATAAATTAAAGGCATAGTAATTTGCATTAAATTTTGCACATGATAGTCGAAAGAATACATAGTTTATATTATTTTAATCAGACTAATCATGTTTTTTATCAATTTAGTATTTATGTCAATATTTAGAAATATAGCTTGACAAGTATTTGCAAATCTAGTGCTTAAGCTATAAACAAAGCCAAGACTAAAAATCTCACAAGCTTTTTAGAACAGTTTGAAAATAGCCTTATCAGTTGTAGAAACTCGCCACAGCAAATATGCTTCTTATTTAACCAATGGCATGTAGCAAGAAGTCAAAGATGCATTAACAAGAGAAAATTTACTAATATAAGCTATTATTTATGCAACAATTGATATCCACTTCAGAAAGTAATTCAGCCTTAAGATTTCCTATAAATACTTCTATAGCAATTATTCCTAAGTTTCAAAATTATATAGATTTAAAATTTGCATGCTGCATTTTCCATCAAAAATGAATGTGATCAATTGTTCATACCTGTTTAATAAAAGAATGTTTAAAGACGTTGCATGTCCATAATTATAGTTATATATCATTTAGTCCGATGCTTTTTTAAAGGAAGTTATTCTATTTAAGTCATTAACATGACTTCTAAACTTTATTTTTTCTCTTTATTTCAGTGAATAACACTTAGAAAAGAGTGAAAGAAATCTTTTCCCTTGATTTTTCTGTACATTTAAGTGCCAAAAAAGAAAGGCACAAATTACTCAAGACTGTTTCCATTTTTTATTTTTAATCACAGTCAGATCTACTTTTATTATTAATAGATTAATAATGTATCCAATACAGGATCCAATTTTTAAAAATTCACATATAAACATATACATATTACAAAAAAGCGTTGTATCTACTGCAGCAGTTAAACGAAAAATAGACTGTTTGCTCAACAGTGCATGTAACTGAGGACCAACTGGTCCGAAAGGTAGAAATATAACAATACATCATGAGGCCAGAAAAACAAAATTCAATTAATCAAATATTTATAAGACCAAAAGACATGCATGCAAACAATATTTCATTCTCAACCAGTCTAAGTAAGGGTAGTGTACAGAAATTTAATATTTCGGCTTATTATACAAAAGCCTGATAATGAAGCCAAGTGATTTACAATTGAAAGACATTAAAAGCTGCTCTATTCTTAACCAACAAGAAGTAAGAGTGGAGATTTGTATCTCACTACATAAAAGTCAAAAGTGTCAATTGTCAATGAATATAAGGGTATGTGGACAGGAAAAATTCTTTTTATTCAGATTCAAAATAGACATATATATTTCCTCTATCAAATTAAGTCTTAACAGATACTTATGAAACTACTTTTATGAAAAAAATTATATTCCTTAAAACCTTAGATCTTAGAAAGATATAAAATGAAAGAAAGTTTGAAAACGGCAAAAGGCCCGTTCATATTTATATGTTTGATTTATATGCAATAGGAATTCAAAGTGATATAAATTAACATATTGCTAGACATTGAATGTGCATTTCTTCATATCATGTCTTTTTATCATCATGAATTATACAGTACAAATTTAAACAAAACCATTAATATATCCAAATAAATGAAAAAAAATTATGTAAATTATGTAGGTGGCCACAAGACAACTATTGTGTTAAGCAGACTTTGCATAGGAAAATCTATGATGTTGAGTCTAATCAGATATTATAGTAATATTTAATATTTTTTGCTTATAAAGCTTGCAGTAGTTTTTGTTCTCAGATACTGCGTATAGGATGAAAAATGATAAACTTGCAGACATTATTATTATCTATATTTTCATTGAATTTACACTTATTATTTTTTAGAAAGGCTTTTGCTGTTTGGGCTTCTCTTCTAGCGGTGACTTTTAGACCTTAGGGAAGGTCGGTGTTCGCTTATAGAGTCAGTTTTGCTTTTACTTTCAGCGACTGCCCTTAGCACCTCAGCCATTTGTTACAGATTAATTTAGGGAAATATATACTTTTTTCTCCTCTAATAGTCTCATAGGACCCCTGCAGATCATAGGTCACCCGTTTATGGAGTCAGTTACACATCTTTCTGCGTGTACCCTAAGCGCTTTCCTATTTTAGATACTTCATCCTTTTTTCATTTTTTATTAAGCATTACTTCAGAGCACTTAAAACTTTTTGGGATTGCTGTCCAGGTTTTTCTCCTAACAGTGACATAGGACCCCTGCAGATCATAGGTCACCCTGATTATGGAGTCAGTTACGCATCTTTCTGCGTGTACCCTAAGCGCTTTCCCATTTTAGATACTTTATCCTTTTTTCATCGAGCGTTAGTTCAGAGTAAGTGAAACTTTAGGATTGCTTTCCGGGTTTTTTCTCCTCTAACAGTGACATAGGACCCCTGCAGGTCATAGGTCACCCTGTTTATGGAGTCAGTTACGCATCTTTCTGCGTGTACCCTAAGCGCTTTCCCATTTTAGATACTTTATCCTTTTTTCATCGAGCGTTAGTTCAGAGTAAGTGAAACTTTTTGGGATTGCTTTCCGGGTTTTTTCTCCTCTAACAGTGACATAGGACCCCTGCAGATCATAGGTCACCTTGTTTATGGAGTCAGTTACGCATCTTTCTGCGTGTACCCTAAGCGCTTTCCCATTTTAGATACTTTATCCTTTTTTCATCGAGCGTTAGTTCAGAGTAAGTGAAACTTTTTGGGATTGCTTTCCGGGTTTTTTCTCC
>JAWDGP010004543.1:17500-71242 GCA_033675545.1 Elysia crispata | reverse complement strand
AGAATTCTTTCCTAACTGAGATGTTTGAGTGTGCAGTGATGAAGAGTTGGAATGAGTTTGTGAGGTAGATTACCGAAATACGATTGATTAAATCCATATTATAGCCTAGGTCTAAATCAAAAGCCATTCCAGGCCTTGTAAATTGACTAAATTGAGCCATGAAACTGAAAAAGAAAGGAAAAATAAACTTACACTCTTGGGCTATGGAAGGATTTAAAAATTATTTTGGTTGTGGTATTCCACAAACAAATTGAATTATAAAATCAATAAGGTCTTAACGTAATTATTATCATGTGTGCTAATTATTTCCTTTTTAATAGAAGAAATGACATTTTTGTTCTTTTCTACCCAACGATGTAGCAAGATCAAAGAGTATTGCAAAAATACTTGGGAAAAAAACTAAAATTTATTAGGATCATCTAGATTAGTAAAAGCAGTAAGATCTACATGGGTCAACATTTAAAGAACTTCAAAAAACATCTATTCATTATTTTATTAAATAACTTTGAAAATGAAAGGAAATTTGAAGCTGAAATCTCAGACTCTTTTGACTAAGATTCAATAAGTTTTTGTTTTAAGTAGCCTAATATTGAAAAGAAATGTACTTCACTTCACATAATTATGCACGAGACAGCATAAGACAAGAAAACATCTTGCACAACCCTAGTCAATACTTTAGAGCATACTAAATCATGATATTATAACCTAGGGGCCTACTATTTATGACTTTGTAATTCAGTCTGATGCAGATCTACTACTAGTACTAACCTAGTTTAATTTTTTAGGGCCCTTCCTTGACGACCCCTGATAATGTTATCTTATCCTATGGCCAATTGCAGCATATCGAATATCGAGAACATTTTTTTAGATTTAGATCTTGGGACTTGTGATTATGCGTAGCCCTATCAACTTGTTGCTCCAGGTATTCAACTTTCAAAAAATTTAAAATTATTTTTTTAACTGGAGAGCTTATTTTAATCATTCACCTTGATGTCCACACCCAGTGATGTATATCTACACACCTCAACACCTAAATGTGCTCTATTAAGGAATTATCAGACCGTAACGCTTCTATGAGGCAGAAGTTGTAAAAATTAGAAGGCTCCCAGACTTGTTGAACTGATTGACCCTTTAGAGTTGCAAACTTTGTGATTATAGTATATAATCACAAAGTTAATACAAAGTATAACCATGGGTGGCGCCAGTGAGATGTTTCACCACCGCTGGGCATTTCGCTTTACGAAAGACTCGATAATTGTGTACGTGAATTATTACAGGCCTGAAAGATTAAGCATAAAAATTGCCAAAAAAAAAAAAAAAAAAGAAAGTGGAGCTTGAGATACCATCAACATTTAAAGACGTGTTTCATAAAAATGAATTGAAATTGTCTCAAATCCCAAAAAAAAATATTCAACTTCAAAAAATATGTATTCATTATTTCATTAAATAACTTTTGAAATGAAAGGAAAGGGGTGGAGGGTTTTTAGTGTGTGGTGTTATAGATAGATAGAGAGATAGATATGATGTAATTGTGCTGTGAAAATGATGATTTGATAGCGTCAAATGATAGCTGTGATTATCAAGGCATTTCGTTTTCAGAGTATATTGGATAACTAGAAAATCCAAGAAAAAAAATAGAAAAATTTACGAGCAACGGATCAAGGAAAAAAAAATAACTAAGAAAAACCGTAAAGGAAAACTATAAGAAAAACTATAAAGAAAAACCAACAGAAAAACTATAAAGAGAAAAACCAAAAGAAAAACCCAGCCAGAAAGGGTACAACTCTCCAAAAGAGTAAGGAAATCGCGGACGTCAATCCAAATAAGAAAATACAGAACAGAGCTTTTCACGGCTCTACCACGCCAGTATGTAGTGAGGAAAACTGGTGGTAGGAACTTTGGTAGCTCAATCGTAACCTGCTTACTTCAGCGGCTCGAGGTGGAATGAATCGAGTCCCGCTAACTCCATATAAAGTTCTTACATGAGGAGCGTACCTACCTCATTCTAAATTAGCCTTTCCCGAATCAAAATGCACTATTCAGCACAAAGAAAAGTCTTTGTTGTGTCTGGATGTCCAAACGACTAGGACCACTCTCTGGATACGATCCGCCCCAAAGGATGACATTCGCCACTTTAGACGGATAAATCTTCCTTCCCCAGACGACCGGGCTAGTAAATAACGTACCCAGGTGAAACCCTGGATGCACCTTGCTCCTGCACCCAAGAACACTGGCGCCAAACATCCGTACGCGAGACATGATAGCATCAAAATCATAACGCAGACAAAATTAAAATTCAGAAAATACAATTCGCAGCATATATGTAAACGCATAGTATACAAAGTATAATCATGGGTGGCCCCAGCTAGATGTTTCACCACCCCTGGGCATCTCGCTTTACGAAAGACTCGATAATTGTGATAAGTGAATTATTACAGGCCTGAAAGATTAAGCACAAGAAATGCCAGAAAAAAAAATTGTGGAGCTTGAGATACCATCATAACGACAGCTGTATCTCTCTCTCTCTCTCTCTCTCTCTCTCTCTCTCTCTCTCTCTCTCTCTCTCTCTCTCTCTCTCTCTCTCTCTCTATCTATCTATCTCTCTCTCTCTTCTATAGACTAAACTGCGAGAGGATATTGCCACATAACAGTAGGCCTACGTTTCCATCATTTGCTTTCCCTTCATTTGTCTTTATGCTTATGTTTTCTTTTTTTATGGTGTTGTTGTTGTTGTTTTTGTTTTTTACGCTTCTCATATCCTTCTGATCTCTTCATAACAATGTTCGCCATTCCTTTACATTTATGATATTTTGAAATTCAAGCCAGAGTTTAAGAAAAAAATAAATAAATAAACCTCAGAATACGCTATGGCCCAAAGACGGCGGAGACACAAAAAGTACCGTATACCCCAGTCGTCTGACCTCAGGATGAATAGAATCGAGAATTATTCATTTACACATAGCTAGATAGAGATAGCACACGTTATAGAGAAGATCAAAAACAAGAGTCGTCTTGCATCCTCCACATTCAGGAAAGACATAATTATTTCAAAGTTGTCTTACCAGTACTTTGGAAAGTGAATGTTCCTCACTTCAATACAAACTTTCCATACAAACATGGCCCGGCTAATAAATAATGAATGCCTCTAAGCTTAATATCGTAACTCTAACTTTCCACTGTTGTGGGATAGGAACCTTTGGTGTTTTGATAAAATACTGATAATAGTATTTCATAGTTACAATTTTTAGTAACAGCTTTATTCCTCGTTTAATTCCCCGTATTGCTTCTTTAAGTCCACCCGTTCTCGTCTTGAGGTAAAGGTATAAAGTTGTACTCAATGATCCCAAGCAGTCATGAGTCAGCGTGTGCAAGAGTTGGAGCGGAAACCGAATGAATCAGCTCAGCATTAGATACGTAAGTAGGAAGATCATACCCATCTGAAGACAATGCCAGAATTGGTATCAAGTCCCCATCCTTCCATATGAGTCACCGACTACGTCCACAATGCAATTGTGCATCATATACAAATTTTAGAGTGGAGTCCAACACGTCGTCGGCCCTCCGTAAATTATATAAATCGGGGTATCTCTCAAACTAACTTTACATTCGACCATCTAACGAACGATCGTCAGTTTGATCAACAGAGGCAGTCGGCGCTGGGAGTATGTCCAAAATAATGTAACATACTTAATGACCTAGATCTGGTAGCATCTTTTTTTTTAGATAATTCATTGCAGATCTTAAGATGCTAAACCAAACTCTGGAGGAGATTCTCTGACATTTATGCGAACTAGTGGCTTTAATTTATTCGATTCAAAGTCTATAAGAGAATTCCTTTATAGTTTGATCTGTTAATAAAACAGTCGATGGAGTTGTGGTTGTGCATTTTATAATTGTTTTACTCGTTCTCGTGGCTTGAGATGTCCTAGAAACTGATATTAGATTGAGAGATGGAATGAGACCAAGTTTCACTCTTAAAGTGATAAAGAGCTGTATTTTATGTATAGAATAGAGGCCATTAGATAGACAGATAGATAGATAGAAAGATAGATAGATAGATAGATAGATAGATAGAGAGAGAGAGAGAGAGAGAGAGAGAGAGAGAGAGAGAGAGAGAGAGAGAGAGAGAGAGACGTAAGAGATGGAAAAATAGTATGTTCACTATCCTACTTAACAATTTACGTCCGTCTGTTTATCAGTGTATATGAATGGAGGAATGACTCCTCTTATGCTGATTTAATATTATCCATTATGTTCCTTGTTGTAATAATTATTTGTTCCACTGAATCTTGTTGCATTTCTAAACATCACGAAGATATAATTATGTGTACTACTATGTTACAATTGATTTTATTATCATATGAATATGTTAAGGTACATTGCTTATATCTGTGTTTCATGTTCATTTCAGGAGCCTTCCTGAGCCTTATTACTGTGTACTGAGCCTTCCTGAGCCTTATTACTGTATACGGGGCCTTCTTGGGCCTTACCATACCGACTCTTCCTGAGCATTTGACTTAAATGTATGAATAAATCTATATACACTTCCTCCCGTCTTCATTCCATGAGAACTGAGAAGAAAAAGAGTGAAAGAAGACTTAACCATCCTAAGAGCCCTAAGTTCTGGTGAACGAAATCATCAGAGCGGCGAGGAAAAGCATCCCGAGGGGCGTGAGAAAGAAATTCACCCCGGGATGGTCTGAAGAGTTTAAAAGGGCAGTATCTAAGCGACAAGAGGCACGCAAGGATTTCATCCGAAGTCCTATGGCCACAAATCGCAAACGATACAACGCCTGTAGCAGACGTGCGAAGCGAATAGGAGAAACCATCAGAGAAACTGAATGGCGAAAAGTATGTGACGGATTCAATTTTAGGACAAGCAGCCGCACGGAGTGGGGGCTCGTCCGAAGATTGGAAGGAAAACGCACTGCCAGTGGAACCGAACCGCTGGTGGTCAACGGCAGAACTCTCCTTACAGCGAGAGCGGAGGCAGAAGCATTCACCCGATTCTATACCAGAGTAGAGGGGTCGAACAGCCAAGCCTCCAAACGAATGGTGGACAAAGCGAGGAAGGATTGGGAACAAAGGCTGTCGGTGGTGAACAGGACGTTCTACACCGACTTCACGATAGCAGAACTGGAAGGCGCACTCCGGAAGTCGAAGAAGGGAAAGGCCCCGGGCCGAGACGGCGTCACACAAGAGATGCTCTCCCACATGGGCCCGAAGGCCAAACACGTCCTTCTGAGACTGTACAACCGGTCGTGGCAAAGCGGGACGACACCGCCCACCTGGCGGACGGCGGTCGTCATACCAATTATCAAGAAGGGAAAGAAAGCCAGTGACCTAGCAAGTTACAGGCCAATTTCCCTTACGTCGACTTTCAGTAAAACCATGGAGCGGATGGTTAACGGTAGACTATACCAAAACATGGAAGATAGCGGCCTGTTCGATGAGAATCAGGCCGGATTTCGCAGGCATCGATCAACTGTTGATCAGCTTGTACTCTTCACCCAGAGTGTCATAAATGCATAGCAGTGCGGTCACCACACTGTGGCCGTCTTCGTCGATCTGAAGAATGCATACGACAGGGTCTGGAAGGCGGTGACTGCTCTTGAAGCTAAAATGGTACGGGATAAACGGGAGGATGTATAATTGGCTGAAAGGTTTTCTTTCAAACAGATACATCCGGACGAGAGAAAACGGTGTCTACTCACGGACGAGGCCGTCAAAGGAGGGACTCCCACAAGGGAGTGCGTTAAGTTGTACCTTGTTTTTGTGCTTCCTCAATGATCTCAGCGACCTTCAATCGCCTGTCGTTCGCGGACGACATTTCTACATGGCAGTCAGATAAGAACGTTGACCGGGCAACTGAGGCCCTCAACAGTGACTTGCACGCGCTTAAGCGATACTGAGACCAATGGTGTATGCAGATAAACACGACAAAAACCGTCTACAACATCTACTCGAACAGCCGAGAGGTGCTAGCACGAGACCTGGAACTGAAGATTGAAGACAAATGCCTCCAACGGGATCCGCTGCCGCGGTATCTGGGCGTAGCGCTGGACTCACGATTGAACCTAACAGCTCATGTAGAGCAGTTAGCGGGCAGAGTGCGAGAAAGAATAGGACTGATGAAAAAACTTGCAGGAACCAACTGGGGTGCAGCTCTATCGTCACTCAAAACCCTGTATGTGACTTTCGTAAGATCAGCCCTAGAGTACGCAAACCCAATCCTGAACCTCGCTAGTAAGACAAGTCTCGGAAAGCTCGATAGAATCCAGAATGCGGCCATGAGGCTGATGACGGGGGGACTAAGAAGCTCCCCCATCGCAGCCTTAGAAGTAGCGACTGGATGCGAACCTCTAGAAACTAGGCGGGAGGTACAGACACTGATGGCCAGGGAGAGATTCCTCCGTCTCGGAGAGTCAAACCCGCTCAAAGACCTGGCAGAGTCCTTTGGAGCCACGCGACGTCGGCTAAAGAAGGTTTCCGTGCTCAGTGCCGCTGAAGCGGCAGAACGGAAATTCGATTTACCAACAGACCGAGCCCCACTGGAAACTCCAGGCTGGCTACCGGAACTCGCCCCCCACCCACTGGAGGTTCGCCTCGATATTGGCTTGAACGGAAAAAAGTCAGAGACTGCCCCCCCAGGACCAAAAAGCCGCAGCCCCAGAGTTCATCGACTCGTATCCAGCAGAGTACGTGCGATGCTACATCGACGGCTCGGCAAAGGAGGGCACCTCTGACGGAGGTTACGGAGTCTACATAGAGTGGAAATCCGAAGAAGCGACCCGAAAGTCCTGCCTAGTGGGTTGGAGGACATGCAGCTACGAATGCGAAAAAGCGGTTCTGCACGCGTGCATCCGCATACTGATCGAGGTAACCCGCTCCCTGGGGTCGTAATCCTCTGTGACTGCCGTAGCTTGGTGCAAAATCTTGGCGGTTTTAACCCCACTAGTATGGGCGACATACTGAGTACAATGGAACAGCTCCGACAGGCAGGTGTCCGGATCATCTGCCAGTGGATCCCATCTCACTTAGGGATCCACAGAAACGAGGTTGCCGACGAGCTAGCAAACGCTGGCCGATTACAGCCTCAGCCCACAGTCCCGGCAACCCTGGCTCACGTCTCGTCCCTATTACGAGGGGAAACGGCGAAAAGGTGGAGAGCGGCGATCGAAGGGAATGATGACTCAAGGCTGGCTAAGCTTTATGAGGCTCGACGAGCTGATGATTATTGCGCTCACCTCCCGCGAAATGACGCCGTACAAGTGTTTCGCATGCTCGTAAACCACGTACTGCTCTTAGCCAGCATGTCAAAAAGAGGTTGGAGTCAATCCGCGTCTTGTCGTCTGTGCGAAAACCGAGTCGAGGACGTCGACCACGTACTGTTCGATTGCCCAGCACTGGAGGACTGCCGAACTGAGATGTGATTATTTGTTAGAATTGATTTCATTCACTGAAAATTAATTTTTGCTTGTGCTATTCATGATGCAATTTCAATGTTGTTGCGTCCATCACTTGATATTAAAGTACCAAAGTATTTGAGTTCATCCCTCTGTTTCAGTTTATTTCCGTTGATGAAGATGTTGATTCGTGAACACTTATAGTTCCACTGATGACCATTGCTTCTGTCTTTTTGCTGTTTAATTTCAATTCTTTATTTCTGCTTTTTTCTTTAATAATTTCTAATAATCATTGAAAGTCTTCTTCGTTTTCTGAAATGAATACAATGTCTTTGGGGTTTCTCAAATTGTTTATGTTTTGCCCTCCTACTTTGATTCCTGGGTATAATTCTAGGTTTCACATAATAATTTCACTGTAGGAAGAGGAAAGGCCCGTGGAAAGCACACATCCTCAACTGACACCAAGCTTTATTTTTTTTAAATGAGGTGATTTGCCCATCAACTTACATTGTTGCTGGAAGTTCCCAGAGCATTCCAAAGGCTAAGAAATGCCTTTTTTGCTCATCTTCAGTCAAAAGCAACTTAACGACTGACATACATGAAGGGAGCAAGAAATAACGTTTGATGGATCACAAAATTGGTTGGCTTAAGCCTAGCAACCGTGATTGGATGCCCACTCCTTCATTCTTCACACACAGCTTCAAACTGTTTAGGTAGTTACAGTGAGCCTCTCCCCAACGCATAACGGAAAGAAATGGGGTCCAAATCTGTATGTGTTATCAAAACATTGTTTACCCTTTGACCACTCTTAGATCTTTTCCATCCATCTTCAACTGTTTTAGTTGTGTGGTTAAGTCATCATGTCACACTCTGTCAAATGCCTTCTTGTAGTCAATGAAGCAGAGGAATCCATCTTCAACTGTTTTATTTGTGTGGTTAAGTCATCATGTCACACTCTGTCAAATGCCTTCTTGTAGTCAATGAAGCAGAGGAATAACCTCTCTTTGTACTTCTAGAGCTCTTTCAATTATAGTTCAAAGGATGTAGAAAGTATTTGTAAGCCATACTGCTCCTCTGCGTATTTCTAGTTTGATTTTGTTTGGACCTGTGTCATGATGAACCTTAAAACTAGAAGTGTTCTGGTGATAAGACTCATAAGACTGATCGCTCTATGTAATTCACTCTCTTTTGCCCCTGATTTCTTTGGCAGTGCTATAAATATAGATTTGAAGATGTCTGGTGGAATTTGACTTGTATCATATATTTTGTTGATTAATATTGTGTTCTTATCTTCTTCTTCTGCGTTCAATTTTTTTTGATTGTGCTAAATTGGAAGTCCAGTCAGGTCAATGAAATTGGTCGTTTTCAGTAGGTCGCCGCCAGACCCCAGGGCTTCTGGCTGACTGGAGCTTCTAAAAGTTCTACAGGCCAAACTTGAATGAATCTTTTTTTTCATAAATTAGCTTTACATTTCAAGTGCACACCTGATAAATTGATATTAAAGGGACCAACAAAATTGCGTGGAATTAAGAAAAAGTCAAATTAGGAGATAATCCTAAAATTTATAAATTTCAAAATCTCAGTTATGACTCTTTAGGTCTGCTTATAGCTCTAAAATGTAGGGACGTAAAGAGGACTCAGTTTAGACTCACTTTTAATACTAATAAAAACCCATCCCATAGCCAAATCTAGAACCATTGCACACCCCTCCCCACCTCTAATCCCAAACGCAGTGCTAGCATTGGGCTCGAGGAGCAAGGTGTCAGCCCCTCCTTCACTTTCTCACTCTCTCTCCCTCTTTCTGTCTTTCTCTCACGCACACACACAAAGGTACTTGACTCTCTACGGTCTTTCCTGTGCAGCCAAAACCGCTCCCATTTCTTCTCACACAAACCCCTGTCTCAAGTTGCACTGATCCACACACTACAGATCTTTAGATCTAACTCGTGAGGCTAAGCTAAGAATTAAATGACATTTTGGACAATTTAGATACAGAATCATAGTGGAAATCCCCTCGAATTAGGAGAAATTATAAGACCAAAATGTCGATTCGCAGGAAAATTTATTAATAATAATTAAAGGAATTTATTTGGGACTTTTTAGTTATATCGAGTTAAGAGGAATGTCGAATAATGAGATGTATAATTAAGTGGAGGGCACTGAAATGATTTAGATTGAAATAGAAAATTCTGAGATCTCAGTGACTGAATTTTAAATATAATATCAATAAGTTCATTGAAAAGCCATGCATACCTGAGCATATCATTTTGCAAGGTGGTAGCAACAGAAGTGCGCAAAGCATTTAGCTCCTGTTCGCTTTTATCAAAAAACGCCTGGCTCATATCCATCCTTTGAAAGCCTTTGTCTTTTTGCCTAGCCATCGTGAAAAAGGTCTAGAGTGGTAAATCATGAAAAAAAATATTAATCACTCTCATGTACTACAATAAATGTCGTTTTCAACAATTTTTAAAATGAAATATGTAACTCATTTGAAAAAAATAAATCCAATTTTTCATTCAGATCTTTAAGAAATGTTCGTAATGTGATCTCCATTTTGGCTGAATGTGGAGCCTTTCACTTTGTTGTTTATCCTGTCTTTAGTAGTTGGACTTATTTATCCTCAGAATCTATAGGTTAGATCAGACATTCTTGTCAAGTTTTCTTACCACTGGGTTTTGCTAAAAGAACAAAAAGGTTGTTTTGTAGCCTGGTATTTGTATGTTTTCACATTCTTTAAGTGCAAGATTTTTTTTTTATTTCTTTTCTTTAAAAAACTCATTCAGATGGCACTGTGCCCCCCCCCCCCCCCAAAAAAAAAAAAAAAAAAAAGGTGAAAAATATGATGATTCAAGTGACTATTACCCACTTGTCAAATTTACCATTCTATGAAACCTGTAACCTTTTAATATTGTGCCGGTGCCTTTTTAGTTAAAGCTTAGTAATTTACCCTTTCAGAGAAACCATTTTTTATCTGATACAAAAAACCTCAACAATCTGTCATGGTGCCAGCATGCACAGTGCACCAGTATTGCATTGCAGCTGCTTGGGACCGGCGGTAACTAGGTTTAAGTCTCCTAAGTTGGTAATGAGAATGAGCCGTCAAGCTTGAAGCTGAGAACTACAATGCAGGAATTTGGGCAGAATTCTACACTGTGCATTGCATTTAAATCGATATAAATAATTATAACATGTATGAATTAATAGATCTAGTCTAGATAGCCACAATCCAGAGAAATCTAATTATCTAGAATCGAAATCTAGCATGATGTGCTATTGCTAGTCATCTATTGGGCGCATACCTAATTATATCACCAACAATAGATCTTATCAAGATATAGATGATTGCATTCTGAGAAAAATGTGTTTAACAGGGTTAAAAACGCTCATCCAAACTAAACTCTGCCGTAGTCAAATCCATGATAACTGAGATGTAAACAATAAAAAATTCTAAAGGCTAGGCTACCTATAAACTTTTGAGCACCCGCTTCAGAAAATCATGGTAAATCGTGACAGTTTGTAGCAGACAACCAAACAATGTAATCTAGGATCTAACTAGATCTAGATCTAGATCTGGAAAAATCTATTTGGGTTTGTTTCTAAATGAAATCTATATAACTCCGAACTAGATGTAGATTCTAGATCTTTACTCTGCCTTTTACTGATTTATGTTAGTTCGTATTTCGCAAAGAAAGCAATGGTCTTTTCAGAGTTTGACTGCAGGGCTCGAGATCTTTTATTCAGGGCGGTAGGTATGGTAGACCATTTTGGTTGCGATGAACGCAATAGTGTGTATTAAAGGTACAGTATTAGAGAACACTGCGATGATGGGGCTATCGTCATGGTGTATTGAAAGGTATCATATTAGAGAACACTGCGATGATGGGGCTATCGTCATGGTGTATTGAAAGGTATCATATTAGAGAACACTGCGATGATGGGGCTATCGTCATGGTGTATTGAAAGATACCGTATCAGAGAACACTGCGATGGTGGGGCTATCGTCATGGTGTATTGAAAGGTACCGTATTGGAGAACACTGCGATGGTGGGGCTATCGTCATGGTGTATTGAAAGATACCGTATCATGACACACCCACCACCACCACGCTTTTGATCGTTTCCCAAAGTTATGTGTTATATATATATATATATATATATATATATATATGTATATTTTTTTCTTACCTTTACTATTTTGGGCCTTCTTTTCTTTCGACAAACTAATCACCGGCACGTTTCTCACATTTACAATCTTTACAAGTTATGTAGCGGCAGTACCAGTTTATTTTAATTTCCAACATGCGGCACGTTCCTATACCTTTTAATTCCAGGTATCACCCATCTTGTTTAAAACCTCCCGCCGGGCAATTAAAAAAAGGAAATAATTCCCGCGAATCCTCCCTTTCACGCGTTTTTTTTCGGTGCAACTTCTTAGAGGGACGAGTGGCGTTTAGCCACACGAGATTGAGTAATAACAGGTCTGTGATGCCCTTAGATGTCCGGGGCCGCACGCGCGCTACACTGAAGGAATCAGCGTGGATGCCTCTCTGGCCCGAAAGGGCTGGGAAACCCGTTGAATCTCCTTCGTGCTAGGGATTGGGGCTTGTAATTTTTCCCCATGAACGAGGAATTCCCAGTAAGCGCGAGTCATAAGCTCGCGTTGATTACGTCCCTGCCCTTTGTACACACCGCCCGTCGCTACTATCGATTGAGCGGTTCAGTGAGGGCCTCGGATTGGCTTCGGTCTGGCGTGCAAGCGCCGGCACCGCTGGCCGAGAAGACGCTCGAACTCGATCGCTTGGAGAAAGTAAAAGTCGTAACAAGGTTTCCGTAGGTGAACCTGCGGAAGGATCATTATCGGTTGTTCTCGCTCTACGTGTCGAACACAGTACCAATACACCATGATGGCGATTATAGGATAGCCCATCCTATAATATTATGCAGTAGGCCTATTAGTTCGTTAATGAAGTGCACCTCGTGAAAAATTTAAAGCAAGAGGCAGCTTGTAATTTTAGAATATTCTTATGCAAAGACGCAATATAATCTGTGCCATCTCTCTGCTTCTTTAATAATAGATTATGATCCCTCTTAGTTGATGGTGTTTTTATAGACTGCATTGATAAATACTGTGCATTACTAAATCAGCCTGCAAGGATCAAATCTTGAAATCATCCAGGTGAATCATCACACAAAGAAAGTAAAGAGGTACTTGCAGAAAACGAGATGGAAATGTAATTACCAACAAATAATATTTTAGATGAAATTCTCTAAAAGTTTTAAAATAGCCAAGAAAGGAGGTGAAAAACGGCTATCTCATCATAATTGGTCCCAACCAGCTTCCTCTAAAGGCTTAATGAAGTGTGAGGTGCGTTCTGTCAATCTCATCGATAAAGATACCAAAGGAACATTTCTTATTTATAATTATTCCATCAAACCCTGAAAGTTTCATAATTCTGCTCATACTTAATGCAGAAAAATATTAACAGATAATTCATTACAGAACTTTCACAAAGAACTTTCACAAAAATAGTTGGAAAAAGTTACTTTATTATAATAAAACCATTGAAGCGTGACATTAAAAATTGAATAAACTAAAGTAAACAAGTATATTGTGGTGAGAAGAAAGATAGATAGATAGACGGATGTATGGATAGAAAGATAGATAGAGAGAGAGAGACAATGAGAGAGAGATAAAGAGAGAGAGATGGAGAGAGAGAGAGAGAGAGAGAGAGAGAGAGAGAGAGAGAGAGAGAGAGAGAGAGAGAGAGAGAGAGAGAGAGAGAGAGAGAGAGAGAGAGAGAGAGAGAGAGAAAATAGTAGGGGATGAGAGGAAGAAAAAAGAGATAGAAAATTTTACGAATATTTACAAATATTGATTACAGTAACATTACGGGAAAAAAAAACTTCAATAATGCGATGCATGAGTAATCCTAACCAGGGTAATGAATAAAGGTGATTAAACTTTAAAGAAAAAGTTACTCCACAGCGATTAACCTGCGACAAATAATTTAAATAATTTTTAGTATAATAGTCTACATGTTTGTAAGGAGGCTGGTATAATTATTTATTTGTAGCGTAGCAGCAGGCCTTTAGAACAGATCTTTAGTATGTCATTTATCAGCTTGTGGGTGGAGCCAAGTGCACTTCTAGCTTATTAATATTGATAGACTTAGTTTAATGGCGTGAAACTAGTCTCCGACCCTCTAGCGGTTTATTTCCATTTCTATAACAATTCGGAAGATACTTTGATGTAATGATTACATCTATTTTTTTTTGTTCTTGTCCAGCTGGCCAGAGAAGATTTTCTTCGGTCGGTTTAGCACGTACGATTCAGGGATCTTGGGGAATTTAGGCAAACTACTAGTTGTATTAAGTTTATGTGATGCTTTGATCGGGAGATGCTAAATATCGTACGTAGGTGAAACGACGGGTTTCGTAGATTCTATGATCTCGGTCGGATGATGTTTTAGTTGAGGAAACCGTCCGACGGAGTAGAACTCTATTTGGTCCGCGTTGATCCTTGTTCCAGGGAAGTTGGACGACGAACTAGGAAACCAGGGAAGTCTTTGACCGGGGACTATTCCGACTGAGTTTGTACTATAAATTGTAGAGCTCGGAAAGACTCGTTGTCAGTACTTTTTTGGAATATCACTATCAGAGGCCACGTCAGATAGAAGTATTGTTTGGAATTACTGAGACAGTGAGAAGTTATTGTGACAATTCCTAGTGAATATTATTGAAGCATTGTGGAAACTACTACTACTACCACTACTACTACTACTACTACTACTACTACTACTACTACTACTACTACTACTACTACTACTACTACTACTACTACTACTACCGCTACGACCACCACCACCACCACCACCACCACTACTACTACTACTACTACTACTACTACTACTACTACTACTACTACTACTACTACTACTACTACTACTACTACTACTACTACTACTACTACTACTACTACTACTACTACTACTACTACCACCACCACCACCACCACCACCACTACCACTACTACTACTACTACTACTACTACTACTACTACTACTACTACTACTACTACTACTACTACTACTACTACTACTACTACTACTACTGAGAAGTTGTGTTGGATTATCATTTGTTGTAATTCTACTTGATTATCACCATGACTCGGCGTATGTTGTTACAAAGCTTAAGTTTGGCATATTTAGCGTAAATTTAGCGGATTCTAAGAACTATTACTTAAAGTATTTACTCCCTCTCTTCAGACATTCGTTGACTATTACAATTATTCTTAATTGCTACGAATTTCCTTTTCCAAATATTGTGTTAACCTATGTCTTTATCTACGAATTATTGATTGTAAGATATGATCACCTCGCTAATCTGGAAAAGTATTCCCTAAACTAAGTTCTGTTGCATTGCCAGTACTGTAAGTCTAACTGGCAGATTATCATTATTCTGTGTTAAATGTAGATCTAGTGTTGTAGTATTGCATGTATTGAGTATCCTTACCGACCTTAGTCTACCGTCTGTGCGAGGCGGACTTGGCGTACCCCTTCTCCCAGTTATGGAGAGTGACTGGCCACGGCCTCTATGAACTCATGTGACGCTCTCATGTGAGAAGTCTGGTGATTGCGTCAGTGCTAGGCGTTGGTCACGCTCTCGGTTTCGCGCCAGGGCGATCTTAGATTCATAATCCTACACCCCCCCTCCCCTCCCCTCCGCCCTTTCCCCTCTCTAGTCTCTAATTGATTACCTGAGACTGGACCAATGGCGAGGTACCACGTGTTACGGTAGGCCAAGCCATGGGCGGTCGCAATAATGCAAAAATTAATTATATAAAACTGATACAGAGGATTGTGTTGGATTGACCTTGAAGAATAGATTTAGAACATGACATTTAATTATGCTTGTTCTGCTAGATTGAACTTTAACTTAAGGTTAAGATGAAATGATTGACGATCATCTTATTGATCTATCAGGCATTTTCATTGGGCATTTTGTTTAGATATTTTCTGTTTTGACTATTAGGCATTTTTATTGGGCATTTTGTTTTGTTCTTTGTATCTTCTATTCTGACCATTTTGTTAGTATTTTCTACTTAGTATCCTGGCCATTTTTATTTAGTACCTGATCTTAGTATGTTATATGCACTTTATCTTGAGTATCTTCTTGGTGCTTCTTATTCTGACCATTTGTTAGCATCTTTTATTACGTAATTGCTTTTGGATCATCTTTGTATTTTGTATTTTATCCTTTGAGAATTGCCTTCATTCACTGATAATTGAGTATTCGTGAAAGGAAGGCTTTATTTAGAGTCACACTCTACATAGACCGCGACACTATCTAGAGTAACACTCTACATAGAACCGGACACTATTCAGAGTCACACTCTACATAGAGCCAGACACTATTCAGAGTCACACTCTACATAGAGCCAGACACTATTTAGAGTCACACTCTACATAAAGCCGGACACTATTTAGAGTCACACTCTACATACTCTACATAGAGCCAAACATAACATACATGTATGTCTTCATAGACCGCGACACTATGTAGAGTAACACTCTAAGAAGATTTGTAATCGGCTGGGTTAGGATGTACGATGCAGTACATGTACGTAAATAGGTGAAGAAAGTGAAACTTTCATAACCGTAATGTTTTTTAAAGTGCGTTTTACTTACTCCTTCTATAAGAGTTTGACTATGGTTGTTAGGTTTCCAAATTCAAAATCAGATAATAAATCAATTTTTAAATTTAATTTACATATGGTGCATTGCCAAGTAAGGAAACTCAAAAACTATCAAGCATATTATGAGGCTCAGTAGGCCAATATTTAAGTGCCTGTAACTCCTTAATTACAAATAATTTTATATACTTTAAAGAAGGAAAGTAGTTAGGCCTTTTGTGAACATTAATCAAAATAGATTTCTTGCCCGTTACAAAAGTATTGACAGAGTTATTGCCCTTTATTTTTAGTTATCGTTCTTTTCATTAAACTAAACTACATGTATTTACCGCTTGTGAATGCATATTTTGAGTTGAGTTGAATTTAGTTGATGATCTAAAAAGGATGTCACAGTCTGAGATTTTTAATACTCAAAACATGGGTTATTGCCCTTGATATCACTATGTTGATGAGAAAAGCCAATGAATCAGTTTCCAAGTATCAAATCTTAAGATACCATGAACCAACTTTAGCTGTTTTAACCATTCAAGTGAAGTGTATCATTTTGTTTAGCAACTGCTTTCTTGAAAAGTAAAGACTTTTGTTACTTTAAACGTGAAATCAAGTAAGAAATGATATGTTAAAGTTTGGTTAAAATATTCCGCAACCACTTTTAAAGCAAGCAAGCATGACCAGACAGAAATTAAAAAAAAAATATTAAAAAGTGAATATGGTTTCACAGTCTATGTTTATTGATTATGTTCATAATATGCTACATGGTTAATGGTGGAATATTAATTACTGCTGTAATATTTTACATGTACATATAGTTTCTTATAAACATACTAAAGAAGGTCTAGTCGAGGCAAAATCAAGGAACGTATTGTTTCTTGGCTTTATACACCTTGAGGATGATATTACTTTAGTAGTAGAACCCTTGTTCTTTTTGGTACGATTTAAACTGTAGTTCAAAGCTGTCTAGAGTGGCAAAAAACGACCCAACGGCAAAACGCTCCATTTAACTTCACTTTCAGCTACGGTAATCTAAATTTATTCGAATCTACTCTTTTTACTTTTCAAATAGCTTTTAAGATGGCAACGTTAGCTCTCGATCTAAATCTACTCTCGCTGGATGTGCATTCGTATGGATAGTAGGCTACTGGCAGTGGCAGGCTGAGGCTGGCGCTGAGTGGCGCAAAACTGGTCTTTGTCTCGTAGTCTTTTGTTTCTGTCACAGAAGAGCTCAGCTGTTACTCTGAATAGTGTGCACAGCTCTATCAGTCTATGTAGAGTGACACTCTATATAGTCACTTCGTTCGTGAAATAAACTTATTATAGGTGGTAACTTTAACTTCTTCTCCTTTGTGTTCTTTTTTTTCTGGAGTACAGCTATTCTATTTTTGTCAAGTCTCGACACCCACTCATATTAGTTAGGGAGCAGTGGCCTTAGTACTCCACTGAATACTCTAGGACCCAAGAGTGTGTACTCTTTAGTAATGCACGGCTGCTAGGCACGCTACCATAACCAGTTAGGGCCTGCAATTACTTAGAGAAGGAAGAAGCACTGAGCTTCTATAAATAACTAGACTAGTGGGTCCTATTGTAGTAGTAACAAAGTAAGTTAAGGAATCCACCCAGCTAGGGCTAGTTACAGGTAGTTCTTTAGAAATATCTTGAAAGACATATTTACGGTGTGTTGATAGAAATCATCAGCTTAAAAGGTAAAAGTCTCTGCAAAAAATCTCAAAGTTCCAAAATAATCACTTTGGAAACAAATAGAGGCAGGGAGAAAGAGCGAGAGAGAGAGAGAGAGAGAGAGAGAGAGAGAGAGAGAGAGAGAGAGACAGACAGACAGACAGAGAGACAGAGAGACAGAGAGAGACAGAGACAGAGATAGAGACAGCAAGACAGAGAGAGAGACAGAGAAAGAGAGAGAGAGCGAGAGAGAAAAAGATACAGAGAAGAGAAGAGAGAGAGAGAGAGAGAGAGAGAGAGAGAGAGAGAGAGAGAGAGAGAGAGAGAGAGAGAGAAACTGGACGAGGGGGAGGAACTGTTGTATAACTGTAATTATAGGATGTAACTGCCTTGTATTCCCATAACCGGTGTGGTAGTTCAACGTTCTGGTGGTCTGCATAACTAGTTCTCGAACGGAACAGAGTTAATATTCTTGTTTCCTTATCAGAAATCTTGGTATTTATAATCTTAAAAATAACAACTATTGTTTGATATCATTGTTGTTTAAGTGTTTCCTGATTCCTTCAGCCGAAGCAAGTGTCTGAGCGTTCCTCTAAACTTTGAGCCCATCTTGTAGTAAATAGCAAAGTTCATGCTTGAGTTTATCTCCGATACGAGTAGCAGTAGCCTGGATGAGAGTTTGTACTCTGCCCCGTAGGTCTGCATGGGCTGGAACCCGGGCACCACTGCTGCCATCAGAGACCTTACAGCATAAAGAAATCCAAGAATGCACGAGGCTACAGAGACTGTTAATACGGTTTTTGAGACGCGCATGTCTGCCATGTACTTCCGCTGTGCTCTATTGTCACTTGAGTTAATATTAGTTGGGTTAACAGTTTCATTGGCAGCTTGAAGTCTCCACAAAGCATTTCTTTTCATGTGAATCACCAAAGTGATTGAAAACACTAAAATGAATGCTAGAGGGAGAAGATTCATGAATACAGAGCTGAACACAAAGTTGAAATTGTAAAGAGCATCTGCTTCAGAAGAGTTTGTAAGTTTTAATCCCAGGACCGTTTTGTTTTTCTCAACGTCATAAGTGACCACAAAATTGTATACCGTCAAGTATGTGGTCAAAGAAGAGACTATATTTATTGTAAATATTGTTATAATGATCAAAACTGATCGCTGTCGCGTGATAATATGCCTAATTTTCAAGGGGAAAACAACACACAGACATCTTTCACAGCTTATGTATGCTGTCACCCAGGCTGTAGTTGCCCCGAACATTTCGCTTGTGGCGCCACCTGTGAAAACCACAATCTCACTGGGTATAAACCTGACGTCCAATTGAAGGAAAGCCGGTATAAAACAAATCGCGTTCCAAGTGATAAAACTAACTGCAAGAATATCCGATACTCCCAGAGCACAAGTACTAATATTTATCGATTCTGAAAGTCCAATCTTGACGTAGATGATAATGGTGAGGATGTTTCCTGGTAAACCAAACAAAGCAACACAGATCATGACGTAACTGATACACTCCATCATCAAAGGAAAGTCGTTGTCACGAATAGTAACCTCAGGCGATGATGTTTCAAAACTCAGATTTCCGACAACAGAACTGTTGGCCATGAAACTTTCACAATCTGATGTGCTGTTCTCCATGTTGGGTATATCCCTCGCCAATGCTAACCTAATAAAGCGTAAAGGAGAATGAGGCAAAACTGCAGAACTTTTTTTTATTAAAACTCTGGGATTATCGAACATCAAGACAGTTGATGTTCCAAACTTAATCAATACAATGAGTTTTTTTTTTCCTTGAACTGTTATTATTGTTCAAAAGGTATTATTAATGTTCTAGCAGGAAAGTCTTGTACCGCTTCTTACAGCTGCAGTAAGCCTAATCTTTGAAGGCACATAATCAGCTTGAAACTTCCAACAGATCAAAACTTGGCTCGCTATTATTTATCCGTTGTCTAATGTTTCAAACATACAAAAATTCCACAGTTAATTGAGAGAAAGGAAACATGCAGTGGAATCCTCGAGGAACACTCAGTGTTCTAGTGCTCTGTTTCGAGATGAAATTTAAAACAAGAAGTTTTAGAATGAGGCATATGATTGGCGCTCGGCTGGTTAATTGTTGGTATTTGCTTGATTATAAAACATTGTAATATGATATGGTAATGGTGCTGATCGTTTACTCCGGATCTCCTCTTGTGCAATCCTTTACTCTCTCTCTCTCTCTCTCTCTCTCTCTCTCTCTCTCTCTCTCTCTCTCTCTCCCCTCCCACACATACACACGCCCAAACAAAAAGGCAACAGAAGATATTTTTGTGAATTTCACCTTCTGGTCTAATGGATCGACGTTTACTGTTTACTCTCTCTCCCTCTGTCCTTCTGTCTGTTTTTCTGTCTGTCTGCCTGTCTCTTCATTTCTCTCTCTCTCTCTCTCTCTCTCTCTCTCTCTCTCTCTCTCTCTCTCTCTCTCTCTCTCCCTCTCTCTCTATCTCTTACTCTCTACCTCAACCCATCTCTCTCTCTTTCTGTGTCTCTTAAAAAGGAAGTGAAATAATGGAATGGAATGAGTTTCAATTTTCTGAATTTATAGCTTTATAGCGGCATTGCTTTGTTGTTTTTTTTTCATTTATTGAGCTGTGCATATGCATTGGGAAGTATGATGCGCTTGTAGCTGTTCTTTACCGCAAACCTTAGACAAACTGAATCTCATGAGGAACTCATTCCGTTTCATATACATTGTAAAACAACAACAGCAACAACGACAACAACAACAACAACAACAACAACAACAACAACAACAACAACAACAACAACAACAACAAAACCAGCAATCCTCTTTTGACGACCCACAACGTGTTATTGGTAGGACTTTCATTGTCAATCTATTAAAGCCTTTAGCTGCCAAGAAGACCTTCTTTTATTTATTCTTCCAGTGATCGGATCACTAGCCAAAACTTGCAATGGTACTGCATCATTTAAAGCTTTCTCGGAAACCACACTTCTTTGGCTAATAGTTTCAATTACATCCGAGGTGGGTAGGTTGGAGTGGAACTGATTTTTTTTTATTTCGAATTGTATTCTGTTCATGTCATTGACGGAGATATAGACAGGGCCATTGAAAGACGTGACCATCATGGAAATAAAATGTAAAATATGGTTAATATAATTATGTCAAGACTGATGGTGCAAAAGCACTATAACTCTACGCAATGCCAATAAAAATTGAAAAAAAAAGTGCAAAGCAAAGGTAATCTCAGGAAATTAATGTTGTACATACCTTACATTTCGCAAAAGCGAAGCAAGGATATTCTGGCATTTCCTGACATTTTATCAACGTTTTACTCGACCTGCTTCTACTCGATAGACATACATTCTGGATATACCCTCAAGGCTATTTTGTCGTTACCATCATGAGGTCGAATCGTTGTCAAAAGAACCAGTGATGTCGTCGCGACCACCGAATCCTGCCAAGTCTGTGGTTGCAGACAGTAAGACACCATCAGGCGCGGCCCTTACAGCGAAGTAGCTCCGAGTGCATCAGCAAGATACAACAACTGGAAATAATAAGATTTGTTGCTTCCATTGCTTCTTTGCTGCGGGAAGTAAGAATCATGAAGACTATCTCAGATAAGAGGTTTTGAAGCCAGGTCAGTATTGTCTCCGTGTTGGAGGAACAAAAAAACAAAAAAACAAAAAAAAAATAAAAAAAAAAACAAAGCCCCAAGAGAAATAATGTCGCTTTCCTTCAACAGCTCTCTTTAAATAGTTCTGATATATTTTTTTTTTACTTTTATGACTCCTCATCAACAAAGTTGCCCCAAGTGTGCGGAAAAGCATCGGCGACTCAGGCCTCTCTTGTTTTAGATTGATGTCATGACCTGTAGGTACAATTCAGAACTTGATCTGATTATAATTATCCGTGGCAGATAAGAGATGATTTTTCTGGGGCCGTATTGTTCTCAGATCATTTAAACCTAGCGGTGACGTAACACTTTTTCTGTTTGTTACAACAAACATTAGTATTGCATTATGTCTGATAATGTCACTTTACTGACGTTGATTCAGACGGATAGCAAATATTAGGACTAGGTCTGCAAATGAAAGCATCACTAGAGCAAATAATGATGGTCATAGCATTTAACATGGGTTTAGTAACACATGAATGTTAAAACGCTTTCAGCGATACTTGTGTACATTGCAGTTGTTCATTATTGTGCGGGCCTGTGAACAATGTGAACTTTCATTTAAGTAGCAGCACTCCGCCCCTTCTTCCCTGATTTATTTAAAGGCAAAAAAAACAATCTTAAACTCACATACATATATGTGTATGTGTGATATCTTTAGAGAAAGAACTTATCACGTGACATAATCGAGAAAGCGCAGTTAGACTCAGCAACAACAAAAAGATGCAATCTGCACATATCACAAAAAAGTATCTGATTCTAAATAGAGAACCAAACCTAAGCAACAGAAAGGATATTTTTTCAACGTGCCACAACAGAAAGAGGTAATGCGTATTTACTACAAAACTTTAAGCGGCTCCGAAACGAAAAACAACCATCGTATAAGGTCGGAGCGGCAACGACACCTTCGACCTGCGCTTGAAACACAAGTGTAGCATGTAAAGAGCGTCGATAACTACGAAAAGCTACCACAGTTAAGCACCTTTATCAATTGTTCCAACTAATTTTCAAACTGTATATAATACTTGGGTGGGTGTGAGTGTGTATGTGTGTGTAGGGCACACATACCCAAGTAACGGATATTATACGTTGAAAATTTTCAATTCTAACAAGAAATGCCTGGGTAAACAACGAAAGAATTAAAACAAACAGATCTATCTATCTATCTATCTATCTATCTATCTATCTATCTATATATATATATATATATATATATATATATATATATTCTGGTGTTATATCTGATTTCAAAATGCTATTGAAGATTCATTATATATTTAATGTAAAAAATTCATCAAAATCTTTAGCCTAATTTGTTTTGATGAACCAAATAATATTTAAAGGACCATTCTCAGCGGTTTACAATTTTTCAAGCGGATGACGTTTTTAAAACTATATTGCTATAAAATTAAAAAAAAAACAACCTTATTTTATGAAAAAAAAAATTAAATGCAATTTGACCTTTACCAGCGCATAGAAAAAAGCGTGATGGAAAACATGCCATTCTGGACAGTAACATAGTGGTGATTTGATTGGTCAGTATTTTAAGAACAACTAACTGTCATTGTCGCTTTTTCTACCAGCGGGCGGTTGTGAATGTAAACACCACTCTGCTTCTTTTGCACTCGTGCCGTACCTCTGCTTTGTTTTGTATCAAAGATATCGACCAGATCAACTAATTCTCAATAAGAAACGGATTAGCTATTTCATAAAGTTGCCACTCGTAATTTGTCTTGCATGATTTACACAGATTGTGACTTGATGCAGAATATCGGTAAACTTTAGCAAGTAAAATTTAAACCATTTAATTTTTAAAAATCTGCGGCTAATTTTTTTCTCTGTAGTATTGTCTGAACAGTTGCGGGTTTTGACTTTGTATTGGAGAGCACTTTTTCACCACATCAGGTCAAGCACTGCAATGGGTCATCAGCATAGCATTATGGTTTCGGTGGAGAGATAAACTGAGGAGAGGGCTACGGAAAAGAGTGAGACAAGAGTTAGCACCCCTTCTCCTGTTAACTGATGCTCTGATGTAGTTGATGCAATGATTGCATCAGAGCTGGACGGTGGTCATGCTCTCGGTTTAGCGCCAGAGCGTGAACCTACCTTCGCCTCCCCTCTCTTAGTTATTGTCTTAGTTAATTGCATGGGTTGCATGTATGTAGTGGGACCAATGGTAGGTACCCCTTGGATTGGCAGGCCAGTGAATGGGCGGTCCTAGTATGCAAATTAGATCTCTGATCTCGCTTATGAGCTTTATTTTTATTATTTTTGTTCTATGGGGTTGTTCCAGAATAATACTATGAATAACTTTCTTAGTTGTGTTGCATACATACACATGTATATGCCGTACCCATAGTTTAATGTATATATATATATATATATATATATATATATATATATATATATATATATATATATATATATATATATATATATATATATATATATATATATGTACACGTACGTTAATGTATGTATTTTATAATCATGAATTTTGTCAAGATTTTATGGGTTGGAACCAGTACCATCTGTCTACTGGTTGGAACTTAACCAGTTATAAGGAGTCGATGGGCTCACGATGGTTACACCCCTATGCTAGGATTACAGCAGGGCTACCTTTTGTGAGGGCTTGTTCTTAAATCCACTTGTGTTATTTGTAGGCGGGGCGGAGCGTGACATCACACTTAGTTTCACTGGATTGTGTAACAGCCTGCAGTGGTCTATGACCTCTATGGCCTGTGGGCTTTGATCTCACCTTGTCCGTGGGATAGATGGAAAAGTATTGCGGCTTATGGTAATTGATATTCTTCTAACCAGGGTTGGCCGGTAATATAGTCAATGATTTACGAGATTAACTGATCGCTTTTATTGAGCTTGTATTTTATCCACCTTGGGCATGCCAGCGTATGGCTTACCTAGCCTACATAATTTACTTGCTTATAGTTATAATTTAATACGTTTCGTTCGCCACGAACGTAGAGATGTTATAATTTCGTCGTTTTCGATCTTTTACTCTTGAATGCTTTTTCTTTAGATTTTATGGTCATAAAAATGTTATAACGGTGTTTATGTTTATTTTCATTTTCAGGAAGACTTTTCTGAGCCTTGTGAGTTTATTGATTTTGTTCGCCTCCTGGCTGGGTTCTTTGTAACTTCTTTGTAACTTCTTTCTTTGTTCTTTACACTAGTTCCTAATTCTAATTTCTAACTTCTGTATTCTAGTTATGTTCTAGATCTAGTTTTGTTCTTTCGTTACTTTTTAAAAGGATTTTCACTATTTTAGTTTTGGTATTTTGGGTTGAAATCAACACTTGGACGGGTTTTGTTCAGTTTCATATTTTTTGTAAGATGTATCCTATTTTGATTTTGAGGTTTGGATTTCTAGTTTTGTTTGGTTTTACGATTTTGGGTGTGGGTTGAAATCAACACTTGGACGGGTTTTATTCAGTTTCATATTTTTTGTAAGATGTATCCTATTTTGATTTTGAGGTTTCAGATTTCTAGTTTTGTTTGGTTTTAAAATTTTGGGTGTTACTATTTAAAGATGATTATTGGTTGTTTTTATCTTCGGCCTTGTAGCCCTGGTTTAATAGAGATATTGAAATTATTTGGAGTTAGTAGTTATTTTCATTAACTTATTTTTAAGCTCTAGTATAGACTATTCCAAACTTACAGGTGTGCTTTATTTTGATTATTTCGTTATTAAATACGATATCTCTCTATTTTCATTTAATTTTCATTTGAATTATTTTGGGGTTATATAACAGAACTCTCACAGCGAAAAGCGTTCGTGAGGAGAAAAAAGAAATAGACTGATTAATTACATTACAAAGGAAAGGACTATGATACATTCATTATTATTCTAGAAAAAAGAGGAACAATGACCACTACTACTACTACTACTTCGACTACGACTACGACTACTACTACTACTACTACTACTACTACTACTACTACTACTACTACTACTACTACCACTACTACCACTGTTATTCCACAGGGCTGTGCTCAGAGCAGCCCATCTCATACCTGTACCATTTTTGGACTGTCTGGATCATTTTTAAACACCAAACAGGATGGAAAACAACAAATGAAAAAAAAACCAGTTGCTAGGCTTATTTATCAGGCCTGAGATTGACTTTTTTTGAAAAAGGAAGAAACTCAGTCAGACATAGAAGGAATAAAATGCAAAAAATGTCATATTGAAGAGATAAATCGCTAAATTCTGTCATGTACACTTTTCACATTAAGCTCATGATTGGCGCCTATCACTTGCAACACTCAGTTATTTCCTGCCTCTATTGCAGTCACACGAAGGCTGGCACCACAGTTATACTTCAGAGTCCTGAAATGATACAATATGCAAGCAATAAATACAGAATGATAATTGATAAAAATCAGGTTTCTGTCAGCTGGCATTAAGCTGCCAAATCGCTCACCCATACCGCAGGAATCAACTTCTTGGTGCAATGTAGCCTGCAATGTAAGCAACAGAAGGTTATTCCTTGTATTCTTCAGTGATTGTGGGGAGTCATGACAGCGCTTTCACTCTCCAGATGACTGGAGTAAGGTTTGTCAGCTGTCACCCCGAGGTTTGTTTAAAATAGAGCAATTTTAGGAGCCCTTGCACAGAAGATTGCTTTCACTGTCAACTCCAGGGATAATCAGCTTTGCTATAGCCATCAATTTCCGGGCCATAAACATGGTGGCCAGATTGGCAGGCCTCTCCGGCCTCCCGCAAGACTTGCCAAAATCCTTGAACCCTTCTACAAAGTCACGCTCAACGTAATTTAGGGTACACTTTAAAGACATCTCGCCAAACACAAATACAAATACATGATCCTTGGGGACTATATATGCAACTTTCACCTTGAAGGCGTCTAAGATGCTAGATGGGAAATCTGGGTAGATATCAGGTTTCGCCATCGTTCTTCTCATGGTAGTGACGGATGGCAGATGAAACATCTTTCGGAGGAGAAGATACGCCTTGGGTGAGGCATGAAAAATGAAAAGTGCTTGGCTTTTGTTATGTGCATTCCACCTTTTCTTGTTCTTGACAGACCGCGGCGTCACATTCGCGTTACTGAAGTTTGCCCCGGCCAGACCACGGCGTCACATTCGCGTTACTGAAGTTTGCCCCGGCCAGACCACGGCGTCACATTCGCGTTACTGAAGTTTGCCCCGGCCAGACCACGGCGTCACATTCGCGTTACTGAAGTTTACCCCGGCCAGACCACGGCGTCAGCGTTACTGCCCCGGCCAGACCACGGCGTCACATTCGCGTTACTGAAGTTTGCCCCGGCCAGACCACGGCGTCACATTCGCGTTACTGAAGTTTGCCCCGGCCAGACCACGGCGTCACATTCGCGTTACTGAAGTTTGCCCCGGCCAGACCACAGCGTCACATTCGCGATACTTAAGTTTGCCCCGGCCAGACCAAGGCGTCACATTCGCGTTACTGAAGTTTGCCTCGCCCTGCACCGCCCGCCCTAGGTCACTAGAGGTCAAGTTCCGGTGAACCCGGATCAGCGGGACTGCTCTGACCAAGGATGCACCAATTTTGTCAGTTTTAAGTGTTTTTCTTTCTTCTCTCACAAAAATGAAATTTCCAAACGGCTTTTACTTATAAGAGTAAATTAAACTACGAAAGTCAATTGAATTATTTTTGCGATAAAAAGTAAGCCTTAGTTCAAGTGGTTATTTCGCAATTGGATCGCAAATCAGGGTGTTTTTTAATGTTGGTTAATGTTTATTTTTTTTATACACGAAGTCCTATAGTTAAAAATTCAAAATTAAAAAAATTCGTCCTATGAATTTTTTTGAAATTTGTTCATAAAATTTATAATACATTACGTCTTATACATATGAAATTTCAAAGCGCTAAAAACAAACTGTGGGATTGGCATAAGGGTTAAATTTTTCTTGGTAACAGGTTTGTTATAATTTTATGTAGGGACGCTGGTATAGAACTTTTATTTATTTGTGGCAGTACTAGCAGTAGGCCTTTAGAACAGATCTTTAGTGTGTCAATTATCAGCTTGTGGGTGGAGCCACGTGCGCTTCTAGCTTGTTAATATTAGTATACTTAGTTAAATGGCGGTAAACTAGTCTCCGCCCCTCTAGCGGTTTATTCCTATTTCTTTAATTATTCGGAAGATACATTATTTCATGTAATGATTACATTGACTAGCCGATCTATTCTTTTATTCCTGTCCAGCTGGCCTGAGACGATTTTCTTCGGTCGGCTTGGATGTACTTTGATTCGGGGAGCTTGGGGAATTTAGGGAAACTACTAGTCGTATTAAGTTTATGTGATGCTTTGATCGGGAGATGCTAGAATCATACGTAGATGTAACGACGGGTTTCGTAGATTCTATGGTCTCGGTCGGGTGGTGTTTTAGTTGGGGAAACGCGTTGTTCCGTTCGACGGAGTAAAATCTCCTCGGTAGGCCCTTGCTCTAGCGTCGAACTGGGAAACCAAGGAAGTCTTTGACGGGGGACTATGCCGACTGAGTTTGTACTATAAATGGAAAGCTCGGAAAGACTCGCTGTCAGTACCTTTTTGGAGTATCTGGAGGCCACGTTGGATAGTAGTATTGTTTGGAATTACAGTGAGAAGTTAATGTGTCCATTCCTAGTTGATATTATTGAACTATTGGGAAAGCTACTTGTGTTGCATTATCATTTGTTGTACATGTAATTCTGCTTGATTATCACCGTGACTCGGGCGTTGGCTGACTATTAGGCATTTTGACTAGATCTAGATTTCTAGTATTAGGCATTTTTATTAAGTATTTTTATTCTGACCATTTTTACTCTAGCATTTTTATTGGGCATTTCTATTGGGCATTTGTTCGATATTTTCTTTGTTGCTTTTGGATCCTCTTTGTATTTTGTATTTTATTCTTTGAGAATTGGTTTCATACATTGCTAAATAAGTATTCGTGTAATAAACTTTTTATAGTTGTTGGTAACGTTAATTTGTTCTTGGTGTGTTCCTTCCTTCTTGAGGTTAGCCATTTTTGTCTCGATATTACTCGTATTCGTTAGGGAACAGTGGTCTTAGTACTCCACTGATACTCAAGGACCCAAGAGTGTGAACTCTTTAGTATTGCACGGCTGCTAGGCACGCTACCATAACCAATTAGGGCCTGCAATTACTTTGAGTAGGAAGAAGCACTGAGCTTATATAGATAACTAGACGAGTGGGTCCTATTGAAGTAGTAACTAAGTAAGTTAAGGAATCCACCCTAGATCTAGTTACATTTGGTGGCAGCGGTGGGATATTTTGAGTATATCCCTAGAGTGGTATCGAAGCCTCTAGTTGTTTTCCTATTCAGTTGTCTTTCTTTGTTTGGAACATCAACCTCCTCTCTTTTGCTCCTTGTCTCCTAGTCCTTTAGAATGCCTGGTGGTCAGCCAGCCCCAAAGATGGTCATCTGTGCGCCAAGAGAAGTATCGCTGGCTAAGTTTTACGGGAGTGGAGGAGTTGGGGAGACAAGCAGATTTCTCGCTCGGATGGAAAGAGCGTGGGAATTCCTACAGCTCGACACAGAGAAGGAAAAGATCTCTTTCTTATATGAGAAGATCGGAGAAGAGGTGGAGAATGAGATAGATTGCCACCTCGAAGGAAAATCAGCCACTTCTCAGGAGATTTTAGACATTTTAAGAAAATGTTACGGCGAGAAAAGAACCGTTCCTGCCCTAAGGAGGGTATTTTATAATACTAAACAGAGAAAGGATGAGGGAGTCCGTGCCTTTTCCCATAGGCTAAAAGAGGCGTTCGATGCCATGACTTCACGGCAAAGAGACAGCAAGATCGATCTGTCCCCAATCAGTGAACTGTGAGACACTTTCGTTGAGAACCTAGGAGACAAGGTGACAAGCAGACAAGGCGGCATCTACGGGATCATCTCACCTCGTCGCCAAATTCTACCTTCATTGAAATACGCCTCCTAGCAGAAAAGATGGAGAGATACGGCTGTGATAGTGAGGGGGAAGAGGAGAGAAGTGTGGGCCAACGACAGGCCATCGCTTTGTCATCAGAAGATGAGGCGGGCGAGCTGCTAACCAAGAAAGGGGTACATTCAATTTCCGGCAAAACCATACATCAAAGAAAGCCGCATGTGAGTTTTCCGGCAAAACTAAACATCAGAAGAAGCCGCACATTCAAATTTAGGCAACGATTACGAGCATGTATCAAAGTCGAACATGTAAATATTTTTATCTGATTATAAATGATTTTTATCTGGAGGCTCCAGAAGATGACAGACTTCAAAAGTTCTATGACTATTTGCTCAAAACATACATCAAGAGACACTCCCTATTTCCACCCACATTGTGGGCCAGTGTGACTGTCTCTGAAAAAAGAACCACCAACGGATGTGAGTTTTTTCACAAACAACTTAACGGACTATTTTACAGATCACATCCAGTAATTTTTGAACTCGTAGATCGTCTACAAGAAGTGGTATTTGAAAATAGCTTCAAATTGAAAGGAAGTACGAAAAAAATCAAAGCAAGTGACCTGAAGAAATACAGATGGGAAGAAGAAACAATGGCCATGTTTGATGCAGGTGATATATCAAGAAAAAAATTCCTACAAAGAATTTGCTGTTCCAACTTGCCAGCAACCAATATCTTATAAAAATGTGCGACAGACTTGTATATAGTTTTAAATCTTCAACTTTTAATGAAACACTGCCTTTGGAGAATTTTATCCATTTAAACAAGCCTTCATTAAAACACAACATTTCTAATGCAGCCCCATTTGCGAAAACAGAATCGTAAATGTGACAGTCCCAAGCCTGAAATGCAGAGGGGAAATGTTGAATACATATTTCACTAATCGATCAACACACTCGAACATATTTTTTCCCGAAATGGCGCGGTCATTTTTGTATGTACAGTTTTGCCGGAATTTGTATGCTCTAAAAATGGGGACAATTCGGAAGAAAAAAAAATGCCGGAAATTGCATACACTAAAATAAATGTTGCTGGAAAACGAAAGCTCCCCAAGAAAGTGGCTTAAACTACAAGCCTCCTAATCGAACAGGAACATCTAAGGATTAGCCAATCTCGCTGCGATGGAGATAAGCCGCTCACCGACACAACCTGAGATCATCAGCGGTGCGGAACCAACGAGTGACAGGCGCCGTCTGCTTCAGATGTGGTGGACAAGGTCATTTCGCCAGAGTTTGCGCCCAGGGGCCGAACTCGAATTTCTCTGTGAGCCCCGCCTCCCGTGGAGGCAATGACCGACGTGTTACGCAAGGAGTGACACCACAGTATCAAGCCCATTCCAGGAGTATTTCCACTGACTATGAAGGAAGAAGTGACAGTTATCGGTTCTAGAGATACAGGAACGGTAGAGTGGTTCAACGTCAAACGTGGCTTTGGATTCATTACCCTGATGGCATTAGGGAGGACATTTTTGTCCACCATTCGTCAATAGTGAGAAACACACCCAGGAAATATCGTAGAAGTGTTTGTGATGGAGAGAGGGTTGAGTTTGATGTTGTTGAAGGTAGAAAGGGAGTTATGGCAATTAATGTGACCGGACCATGTGGTGCAAATGTTTTTGGTAGCAGATATGCTGCAAACATAGATGAACTGAATCTCCATCATCATGCGAGCAGACTTAGTGATAATCGACAGAGACCACGCAGTGGAGGTGCCCGGACCATCGAGTATCAGTCTACTAACAGTCGTGGTGGTGCCGGCAAAAAACATTTGAATGACCGCGCCTCCTCCCATTCTGAGGATCAAGACTATCAGCCAAGACAACCACGGTCGGGATTATCTTATGACCAACCAAGGGACTCCATGTCGCCGTGGGGACAACCATCGCAAAAGACAGAGTAGGAAGAAGCACTGAGTTTCTATAGATAACTAGACTAGTGGGTCCTATTGTAATAGTAACTAAGTAAGTTAAGGAATCCACCCTAGATCTAGTTACATTTATAACTGAAAGTATTGTACACATGTACTTATCAATGCCACATGTAAAAATATATCCCTCTCTAAATGTACCCTCTATAAAATTATGAAAAGGGATATTTAATTTATAAAATTTGATTTAACTCCTTGCAAAGGACTCAAATTCTATAAAAACAATTTTTTTTAAATTTAAATTAATTATAATACATAATAATTTTTTTTTTAATTATAATGTCAAAAACATATATATATATATATATATATATATATATATATATATATATATATATATATATATATATATATATTTATATGACAAAATCAAAACCCAACAATATTTTAGAATTTTAACTTTTATTCTAATGAGTCCCCCCTTGTACATACTACAAAACAAAACAATAATCTTAAGAAACTAAATAAATATCTCTATAAAGCAAAATTATAAATTAAACTTACGCTATTTAATTCCTACGTATATTCTATATTATTATTACATTTTCTTTTTCGCATTCCATGTCTCCTTCCACACACCAGTTCTTGTCTGTTCACACACACCAGTTTTTGTCTGTTCACACACACCAGTTCCTGTCTGTTCCTGTTTTAATAGTCCCCTGATGACCTGTCCTTGTTCTGCTAAATTGTCCTCAAGCTCACCCTACCGACTTTTTTTTATTTAACAACTCAATTCAGGAGGCCGATTCCTTTCGTACTTCTCCTCAGCATAAGTATAATTTTTTTTTGTTTTTCCTTCATATCACACTCATTGTGAGTGGTACTTTCCTCACTATGTAACGTCACTTAGGCTACAATTTTTTTTTTCACTCAGGAAGCAATAAACTGCCTTTTTCTTTATGCCAACAATATTTTCACAAAACTGAAAATTAGGAGATTTGTTTATTTTTTTTTTTTTTGGTTTTTGTTCGGGTGTTAATTTTTTTTTTTTAGGACAATAATTTCTCCTTCCCGATTTAGTTCTACGTTGTAAAATTCCTGTCTTTCTTCTTTAAACAAAAATGCAATGTAAAAGAGGACGAACCTTTGTGTTCACCAGCTTTTATAGTTTTTAAGGTTAAGCTTGCCTTCATACATTCTCGCCTTTCATTCCCCCACTGCTTATGAACTTCAGTCACACCACAGACGGAAAAAATAATATAAATAGATGTGAGCGGATGGAAAGTTGGGTGACTGTTTGACTTTATGTCAATTGTATTTATTCATTTTCATTTCATTACTGATCTGTATAATACGCCTCTGTATCTCGAGGTAAGTTGCATTTTTATAATGTAATATTTAAATAATATAAGAAATCTTAATTGGATTTAGATTAAGACAGTCTTGCTAAATTTGTAACTTTAGCATGTTCTATACCTCAGGATAAACTAAACATTATCTTTGCTCATATTTTTGTGGGTTTAGTGACAGTCGAGTGGCAAATGTCTGCCTATTTTTCTTTATTATGCCATTATCTTCTTCTAATTGTTTAAATTGTTGTTACTCATGGATTATTTGCCATTTATTTTTAAACCTATATTACTATTGCCATTGGCCTATTGAGACAGTAAAAACTGTAAGTGGACAAGCCCTCTCATTCTTCGGCTTAAGTCTGTGTGTGAAGCAGGAGTTAGCACCCCTCCTCCCAAGAACTAACGCTCTCACGAAGAGTGATTCAATTTAATGATTGAGTCAGAACTGGACGATGGTCACTCTCTCGGCTTGGCGCCAGCGCATAAACCTTCCTTTCCCTCCACTCTCTTACTGTCTTAGTTTTGCTGCAATGTAGGCAATGGCACCAGTCATGGCCTACTGGATACAGAGGGCTATGCACCAGTACAAGTACAATCTAATATAAAGTTTATATACCGTACCAGTTCTTGTCATTGCAGTGTATGTACGTTAATTATTATAGTTAATAATTTATAATTGTGGAATTTTAAAAGATTTGATTGGGTTTGAACTTTACCAGCTATCCTTAATCTATGGGCTCACAGTGACTGTAGAACTTTACATGTGTAAAAAGGGCTATGTGTTGTGAGGGCTTGTTCTTATCCAACTTGTTATGTAGGCGGGCCGAGCACCCTGTTGAGGAACTGACCATGGCCTTCTGGATACTCTAGGTCTGTGAACTGACCCAGTACCATCTGTTAGACAGAATGGTACTGAACTGACCTCACACTTTACTGGGTTGTGTAATTCAGTAGTCAATGGTCTCTGTGATTATCCCCGCCCACAGCCCTATGGAATAAGCAGAAGGCCATGTATCGCCTCCGGGCTTTGATTCATTTTGTTAGTGGAGTAGATGGAACAGTATCGCGGTTCGAAGTGACTATGTAGAGTGTCACTCTAGATAGCTCGATAGAGCTCTGTACACTATTCAGAGTAACATCTGAGCTCTTATGTGACAGAAACAAAAAACTACGAGACAAAGACCAGCTTTGCGGCGTTTGCGCCACTCAGCACCAGCCTGGCCCTTCCAGTAGCCTACTACTATCCATGGGAATGTACATCCAGCGAGAGTAGATCTAGATCTAGAGAGCTAACGTTGCCATCTTAAAAGCTATTTGAAAAGTTAAAAGAGTTGATTCGAATAAAACAAAGCGGGATCCCGGTACGGTCCGGCTGCAGGGGGTGCCGCTGTAGTCATGTGTTACTGTATTTTTTGTGTATCATGAAAACATGATAGTTGCTTAAAACAACTCATATATGTAAATTAAATCTAAAAATTGATTTATTATCTGATTTTGAATTTGGAAATCTAACAAACTCTTATTGAAGGAGAAAGTAAAACACACTTTAAAAAACATACACTGTAATAATTATGAAATTTTCACTTTCGTCACCTATTTACGTACATGTACTGCATCGTACATCCTAACCCAGCCTATTACAAATCTTCTTAGAAAGTTACTCTACATAGTGTCTGGCTCTATGTAGAAGTGTCATTTTAAATAGTGTCCGGCTCTATGTAGAGTGTGACTCTACATAAAGCCTTCCATCGCGGTTTGTATTATATAATGTTATTCTTATTACGAGGGTTGCCTGGTAAAATCGCCATTAGTTTACCAGATCAACGGATTAGTTTTAGTTTTAATGTATTTGTATTTTATCCTCCTTGCGTATACAAGCGTCTAGCTATACATTTTATTGCTTAGTTTAGTTTTAACACATTTGCAGAGTTAATTCGATGTCTTATTTCATGCTGTTGAAGTTACAGCGCATTTTGTCTTCGTACTTTAGAACAGAATATTCTATTCGAACGATTTGTGCATTTCTTTTATTTTCAACTTCAGGAAGAGTTTACTGACTTTATCAACGACTGATTTTCTCCTTGGTGGGCTCTAGTTTTGTTCGTTTGTTATTTTTTCAAACCATTTTCCCTATTTTAGTGTTGATATTTTGGGTTTAAAATAATAGCTGAATTGGTTTTGTTCAGTTTTATATTTTTAAATTGTGTTCTGTTATATATTTTTAAGTTTTGCTCTGTTTGTTCGGATTTTTGAAGTATAACTAGATTGCTTTTAAGTTTTATTCTAAAGAAGTTTACATTTTGGTTTGAATGAGTTGACGTCCATTTGTGTAATTTGGGTTAAATTCTGCTAATAATTTAAAATTTTGTTAAAGTATGCGTTTGATTATGGGATTGGTCCTTCGATATTTTGACTTTAATTTGAGTGTTAGATCTTTTACTTATATTTTACTTGTTTAAATTGGGATTCGATAATGAATTGATAAATTAAGGTCATTCGATTTTGCAGCAGTAATTTTACTTAGTTTTTTTTTTGCTATGTCTATTTTTCCACTGAATAAACTTATCTCTAACCTTATCTGTGTGTTCTTTATCTCTATGAATTCTTCATCTCAGGACTGAATGTATGTTACTCAAATCTGTTTATTTTGTTTTTAATTCTGAATCAATGATGTTGTGTGGAAAATATCAATGTCACCGTAACGCTGATGATTTTCAGTGGTTAGGACTGGGTGGTTTGTATTTTTTTATCTTCAAATAATTGATAAAAATCTGCTCTGTTTCTTTACTATCACTTCATTGTCTGTATGGCAATGAATCGTCACTTCAGCTATGTCTGCAATTGTCAATGGGGCATATCTCTCTCTCTCTCTCTCTCTCTCTCTCTCTCTCTCTCTCTCTCTGTCTCTCTCTCTCTAGACAGACAGAGAGAGAGAGACAGAGAGATGTAAGCGGATGGAAAGTTTGGTGATGTCTGTTGTGCGAGTTTATGTAAATTTTTTTAAATTCTATAATGTTATTGGCCATTTGTTTATTGCCGCTAAGTTGGTTACGCGGTTTATTTCTTCAATTCCTTCTATTCTATGTAATCATTAGTATGTTGTAATGGTTATTATTTCATGTTTCTCTTGTTTCTGGTCAGAGAAGCTTGACTTCGGGCGGCTTGAAATGTAAAATTTTCTTTGATTCGGGGAACTTGGGGAATTTAGGGAAACTACTAGTCGTACTGTTTATGTGATGCTTTGATCGTAAGATGTGAGATGTAACGGACTGTTTCTATGATCTCGGTCGGGCACAGATATTCTGGAGAAACGGGTGTCCACCTGGACGGGGAGAATTTTGCACGTCGGTCGCCGTTGACCTTTATAGTGGAAAGTTTAAAAGTAGATTGGGGAAATCAGGGAACTCTTTGTCAGGGAACTTTGCCGACTGACTTGATATTATTAAAGTAGTGATTAGAAAGACCAGTGGTCAGTTCAGTTTTGGATTTTAATGAGAGTGGGCCTACGTGCGGTGAGCATTGTTATTTGTTACCAAGCCTTCGCTTGAGGATTGTATTGTAGCTCTGTATGCTGTTTAAATTTCTTCTATTGAGATTGTAGAATTTTTTATTCTATTTTGGAGTACTGACTTTGTGTCTGGGTTTTATGTGTATGGTACCTCCCTGATTCGGGGTAAGTGGTAATTTGATGTCCATTGGTAGTAATGCTACTGCAAATGGTTATAATATTACTTATAAAAGTGCAAAAAAAGAAGAAGAATTGGACTTGTAGCAATACTTTCTCTTAATTCAGCTAACATTAGGATGAATTTCAAAAATTAACATCCCTTGGATTGACTACCTTTTTATGGATATTATAGCTCTTTTCCTGGTTACTCTCATTTTCCAATTTATTTAGAAAAAGTCTTTACAGATTATGATTATAAATGAAAAGCATAGGTGAAAACATTCTACTATTTCTAGGTATATAATACCCTCTCTGATGGGCATAACATACTCATTATTTTATTTGAAATTTGTACATTTATTCTTTTTAATAATTATTCACAAAAATTAATGATGTAAAATGTGTGTTCTACGCCTGGTTTGTATTAAAAAAGAAACAAAAAGAACTCAATTGAGATGAAATTAAATAATACTGAAATAATACAGTATCTTAGGCACTACATAAAAGTGCTTGCAATTGAATTCCTTTAATTTAACCCAACTCTTTTAACAGCAACTACGTATAAATACATTTTTAAAGTCTGTGGTTCCCCCCCACCCCTTTTGCTATCCATATACCAATACTTTGAGAAATCAATTTTAAAACTTGATCAATTTTTCAAAAAGTGCAACATTGTTCACAGATTTTCAATCTCTGTGCATTTAAAAATATATAAATCTTTTTGTCTTTTTGTAGAGGAGTATAATATTTGAAATGTTTAGTGGCCAGCTTGTTAAGTTGAAGGAACAATAAACACAATCTTTTTAAAACTGGATAGAAAGAAGTTATTTATAAGCAAGTCTTTGAACAGAAACTTTTAGCCATTACTAAATGACTTCTCTTTCTCTTACATGTATTGTTAGTTTATATATATATTTGTTTTTTATAATCTGAATAAAGAAAAATCAGCAACATATAATTTGAGATCAGCATGTGCAATTTCAGCAATATTCAGTTTCTATCACAGTTTTGATTTGCTTAATTCAATGTCTTTTTAAAATATCACTGCTAACTTCAGTAAATTTTTTTTTAGGATAATTAATCATTTAAATAATTCAAGACAATACATTTTGCACTTCTGCAAAATGATATTCGCTTATATACATTTAGTCTACATGTAGTGGGTAAATCTTATAAATTACTTTTCAATTTAGAACATTGGAATGAAAAAGTTCATTTTTACTGCATGAAAATTATTGATAAGTTTGTTGAGCTGCCTGTTTTCTGTCTCTGTAACTTGTTGAAGGTACTGGAGGAAAACAATAAGATCTCCACTCTTTATTTATTGAAAACTGCAGATTGAAAAAGTTGAATAGCATTTACAACAAGTGATGCATTTCAAAAGAAAAGTAATACTTTTGTATTTCTTGGTAAATAAAACGTTTTGGTTACCTAAATTTCACCAAGAAAAAAAAGATTGACTCTATGTACCATTTGCAAAGTCCAATATTGAAAATCGTTTCGTTTTGAGAGATTTCATTTTCTAAAATCATTTTGCTTTTTTTTCTAAATAAGCAATAATCTTAAATACCCTGGTGAATAAGGAATGAAATAGTTTTTTAAATAATGGCTTCCATTGGGCTTGATTAAAAAAAAATGTTCTAATTCTAAAAGAAAGCCTAAGGCAAAATCTCATGACTTCAATAATGATTGATGATTAAGTTCATTTAAAAAATCAGTTTACCAAAGTATAAGAGAGCAATATATACATGTATGCATGATTAAATCTGACTATAATTATTTTTTTAATCTCTTATTTATTTTTTTTTTAAAAGTGTGCTCACTTTTTGTTATAGTGCATAAATTTAGAAGTTATGGGTTTTTGGGGATAATATTTTTATTTTCTATGAAGCTGGACTAATCAGGGCTGATATGTAAAAACATTTTTTTTAAGTAAGAGCAAATAATAATAATAATAATAATAATAATAATAATAATAATAATAATAATAATAATAATAATAATAATAATAATAATAATAATAATAATAATAATAATAATAATAATAATAATAATTATAATAATGATTATAATTATAATGATGTTAATGAGGTTTGAAAAAGAAACAAACAGAGAAAATCAAAAGAATATTATCTCAAGAACTGTGGAACTCATGCATTTTGAAAACTGGTTTGTGGAATCACCACAAAATAAACCATGTACTTCTCTTTTTATAATTTCAATCATGGATGTGCCTACTTCCATTTGAATTAGGAAAATGCCAGCGTAGAATTTTGAGACAATTTTTAATACATACATCAGTCTCACAATATGCTAATAACTGCTGGAAAATGAGAATTTGTAAAGAAAACCTTACTATCTAAGTATCTCTCCCTCTGTCAGTAAGTTCGTCTGCCTGCCTCTCTCTCTTTTTCTGTCTTCCTGTCTCTCTTACTTTCTTTTCTCTTTACTTTGGTGATATGTAGATACATTTAAAGAGAAAAACGAGAGAAACAGAGAGAGAGAGAGAGAGAGAGAGAGAGAGAGAGAGAGAGAGAGAGAGAGAGAGAGAGAGAGAGAGAGAGAGAGAGAGAGAGAGAGAGAGAGTTGTTGAAAAGCTAGGAATTTCATTAAATTAATACTGTACCGGTAGTCATAGTCTGCACGAGTCTGCAACTGTACAAAATCGCCAAAGGCATTTAACTTTACTTCAAGTAGTTTGAGTTTGATTGCAATTGCTCAGCCTTGATAAATGAATAAAGCTAACATCTCTCTCTCTCTCTCTCTCTCTCTCTCTCTCTCTCTCTCTCTCTCTCTCTCTCTCTCTCTGTGAATAAGTTTATACCATCTTGTATCGAAATTCTATTTCGTGGCTTACTGATTGATGTGACGACAATTAAACTTAAACTATCGTATATGTAGGTTTAGTCTATTCATCATTCACCACTTTCAAATTCATAGATACTGTAGTGTTTGCAGATCATCTTCGCAAAACATTAAACTTGCAATCTTTTTTTTTTGTTACTGCACTTGACAAGATCCAATTTTCAATCTAGGTCTAAGTCTAGCTAGCCTACATTTCAGATCACTTCTGTAGATCTAAGACTTCAGTAAATGAACTCAAAGTTAGTATTGTCGATAGATTTTTTTCCTTTCCATCCCTTTTTTTTTTTCGTTTTACCATTCACTCACATTTGATTATTTTCCAGCTGAGTAATAAAAGGCATCAGATTTTATTCAACTCTTTTCTAATCTAGATCTAGATCTAGATTTAGATTTATAACAAAGTATATTTAAAGAATATAAAAGAGTGCATTAAGTCTGTCTTGCAAACACTCTCAAAGTCACCATATTGGGAGAGAAAAACAATTCCTTAGTTACCAAAACGATAGGAAAGTGTTCGTCACCTAAGTCCATTAAAGCTATCGTAAAAATTTTAGGGTAGGCCTGAACCTATCGTTAACGTGATCGTTAGCTCTCTTTAAAAAGTCCCCCCTAACGATAAACTAACGACCGGTCGTTAGCGAAAATGTGCCTTCTGAATACGTCGTTAAATTAACGCATGCATTAGCCAGTTAACGACAACCTAACGATAGCGTTAAATTCTTCTGAATACGGGCAATTATTTCTAGGCTAAAGTCTCTGTGGGGGACAGGAGTTATCGCCCCTTCACTTGGTAACTGACGCTCTCATGTAGGTGATGCAATGATTGCGTCAGAGCTGGACGGTGGTCCTGCTCTCGGCTTCGCGCCAGAGCTTGAACCTACTCCCCTCTCTTAGTTCCTGTCTTAGTTTATTGCATGTATGTGGTCGAACCAATGGTAGGTACCTCTTGGATTGCACGGCCGGTGAATGGGCGGTCCTAGTATGCAAATTAGATCTTTGACCTAAATACTGTATTCTTTATTTCTTTTGTGCTATGGGGTTGTTTAATAATAATATTATGATTGACTTATTTAGTTGCGTTGTTTACCGTACCCATTCTTGTATAAGTACTAACGTATGTGCATGTACGTTAATGTATGTATTCTATAATCATGAATTTTGTCAAGATTTTATTGGGCTGGAACTTAACCAGTTATTAGGTGTCGATAGGCTCACAGTGGTTACTTCCCTTAGCTAGTGGTATTACAGCAGGGCTACCTGTTGTGAGGGGATGTTCTTAAGTCCAACTTGTGTTATTTGTAGGCGGGGCGGAGCACCCTGTAGAGGAACTGACCTCACTGGGCTGTGTAAACAACCTTCAGTGGTCTATGAAGTATAATCTCTATCGCCTCGGGTCTTTGATCTCACTTTGTCTGGGGGAATAGCTAGTGGGATAGATGGAAAAATATTGTGGCTTATGATATATATATATATATATATATATATATATATATATATATATATATATATATATATATATATATATATGTAGGGTTAGCTGGTAAAAGTCAACGATTTACTAGATTAAACGATTGAGCTTGTATTTATTTCATCCACCTTGGGTATGCAAGCGTATAGCTTACTGCAATAATTTATTTGTTTACAATATTTTAACTACGTTTGGTTCACCACCATCGTAGAGATGTTGAATCGGGGTTTACGTGCTTTTATGGCGTGAATGCTTTACTTTAGATCTTATTATCATAAAAAGATTATAACGGTGTTTGTGTTTATTTTCATTTTCAGGAAGAGTCTACTTAGTCTAGATCTACTTAGTCTACTGAACCTTTTGAGTCGATTAATTTTGTTCACCTTTTGGTTGGGTTCTTATAGACGTTCCTTGGGACCTCTTTGTAGCTTTTTTTATAGTTTTCTAACTTGTAGATTCTAGCGTTGTTCTGCTTTTCAAATTCTAAGTTCTTATTCTAGATTGGTTCTAGTTTTAATACCTAGTTTGGTTTTTTCAATATTTTGGTTTTGTATTAGTTTACGTTCAGTGGTGTAATCTTGTATTAAAATTTGTTTATACATGTGTATTTCGATTTTAGTTTACATGCGTTTAATTATTGGGTCGGCCTTTTGATATTTTGTGGTTTCAAGTTTTATTTGGAGTTTGTAGTTCTTTTCATTAACTTATTTTTTTTCTTTTGCTCTATTCCAATTATTTCAACCTAATAAATCTCTAGCTAGACTATTTCAAACTTACCTGTGTGCCTTATTCTATTTTATAACCACAGCAATTAGTTAGTTAGTTTTTTTGTTTTGTGTCTTTTGTGTAGTTTGTAGTTTTCCTCGCTATATCTTTAGAGAGAGACAGAGTCCACCAGCCAACATATATATATATATATATATATATATATATATATATATATTACATACATATATATATATATATGCGTGTGTGTGTGGGTGGGTGTATGTGTTTTGCTTCACATGATTCTGTAGTGATGGTCCGTCAGACTGAGGTACAATCTGGGCAAATCAAGAGACCATCCATTATCTATGTTGAACATTTGTCTGCTGTCATGGGAAAGTGTATTCTATCTTGAAAATAATAGAGGCAATCGGTGTCAGGTCAAATATGTTAAAGAACATCACCAGTGACCACCTTTTTGACTACAGGCATGAGCCATATGGTCCATCACATCCATGCCTTCTTTTGTTTTGTTGTAAGTCAATCCAATTTCTGGCTTTTCACTGTCTAGGCTAACATCTGCCTCATTGTGTATTGTGCTTAGAAGAAGAACATTTTTGGCCGCTTTCTTTGGTACAAAATTAAATACCGGGTGATGGCGAAACCGTCATAGGGGAAGGGCTTTCTTTTCTTGAGCTCTCTCGGGAGGAAGATTTGGTCCCTTTCCACACTCCTAACCATTGTGAGTTTGTTATTTGCTAGTTTCAGATGGTTTAAATAGTTGTCATGTTACATTATAGCCAGTTCCTTGAGTGTCATTGGTCAATGAACTGAAATATCCGCAGCAATGCTGAGATTACTTTCTGCTGTCCTGATATTTTTAGACTTGTTTTTTCCTTCCATACTTGCCGGGTTTCGATTGCTTATATTAAATAAAATTTTACAGCAACCTCTACATGGATCCAATTGTTCATCAACTGTTATAGTTTCACCCGGTATGAAGAATTTAGCTAAGTCAGTGTTTGTGAAAAGAATCCTGCAAGACATTGGTCTGTGCGAGTTGTATTCACTTTTCATGTACTGCTCCAACCATATCATAACCAGAAGAGAAGCATTGATACTTGCCTATTGTTCATTGTTCTTAATTGTTTAACCGCAACAGAACCAACAAGTTTACATATTGATGCTCAGTGTTTGTTCCCTTAAGTTAATCGCAGGCCCAACTTATGATTATGGTAGCATGCCTAGCAGCGGTGCTTATCTACAGCGTTTACAATCATTGGTTCTTGAGCATCAGTGGAGTCCTAAGTCAACTGTTTCCCAACTACAGACGGGTGGGTGCCGAGACTTCAAAAGAATATTAATTACCAGCATGATAATTGATATCCCGTCCAAATGAACCGATGGGGAAGACAACTGCATTGAAGAATTGCAAACTTCACAAAAATAACAGGCTTATATCGTCCACAGCCATAAAACTGTACCGATGAAAACCAAACAGGACACCGCTTTTGACATCGACCAATTCCTTAATGGTCTCACATTCAGTATAGATTGGAATCCATAACTTAGTTCGGTTATGGGTGAAAATAAGGTGCTGCTTCCGATGAAACAATTGACTAAAGGGAAAGGAAGTGAAACAACAAGTAAAACAACAGTTTCCGAACCAATATTTTAAAACAAGTGAGATTTTTTTTGTAGTTATATCGACTCATTATGAACATTTAAGATTTTGATCATCACGTGTTTCTCGACATTTGCCTGAAAATCTGATAAATATCTCTGAACTAAACATACCGTTCAGCGGTGACCGAAATAATTTTTAATGGAAGGAAAATAGTTTTCATCAAGTTGAACATTCCATGTGTCAGTTTTTCCCAGCATACTTTGTTTTCATTAAGTTCAACATTCCATGTGTCAGTTTTTCCCAGCATACTTTGTTTTCATTAAGTTCAACATTCCATGTGTCAGGTTTTCCCAGCATACTTTGTTTTCATTACGTTCAACATTCCATGTGTCAGTTTTTCCCAGCACACTTTGTTTTCATTAAGTTCAACATTCCATGTGTCAGTTTTTCCCGGCATACTTTGTTTTTACAGCAGTTCACGTAAAAGAATGTACTTCTTGTTTTTTTCACTCTAATTGATTGTCAGTTTCAACTGATTTTCAAACAAATTTTTGAAATGAGGTTTCAAATTTTGTTTTCAGAATGGCCGAAAGAGAAGAGCTGCAGGAAAGAGCCGAGATTGAGGGAGAAAGGTACTGTTTCGTGTCATCAATAGTTGTAAACTTTGAGCTACATAATCATTAGTCACAGTGCATGTCATTGGGAGTTGCCTGAAAACTTCGTAGTCTTATCAAAGGGAATACGAAATCACAAAGGTTATGTCATTTTGTTTGAAGCTTTTCGATCATCTAAGCACAGATAATTTTGTTGTAAATGGCTCTCATACAAATTTTCAAGAGAGCGGAAGGGAAGCTATTGGATCTAGATAATCTCGGTCTCCTTTCACGCTATAAAAATGTACGTTTTCAAAAAAAATTGACATAAAAAAAAGTTTATATACAAAATTTAACTTTATTTTTCAATATAATACAAAAAACCGGGCATCCATTTGTAAAATTATAACTTCTATTTAGTCTCACATTAGAGGGTATTTGCATCGTAAATATTTTTACGATATCTCATTGGTTGGCCTGTTGAGAGTTAAGATTTTATTCGTCACGTGTTTCTCGACATTCGGCCGAAAATTGATAAATATCTCGGAACTAAACATGCCGACCGAAATAATTTTAAAGAGAAGGAAAATAGCTTTCATTAAGTTCTACATTCCATGTGTCAGTTTTTCCCAGCACACTTTGTTTTCATTAAGTTCAACATTCCATGTGTCAGTTTTTCCCAGCATACTTTGTTTTCACAGCAGTTCATGTAAAAGAATGTACTTCTTGTTTTTTCCTTTCAAATTAATTGTCAGTTTCAACTGATTCTCAAACAAAATTTTTGAAATGAGGTTTCAAATTTTGTTTTCAGAATGGCCGAAAGAGAAGAGTTGCAGGAAAGAGCCGAGAATGAGGGAGAAAGGTACTGTTTCGTGTCATCAATAGTTGTAAACTTTGAGCTACATAATCATTAGTCACAGTGCATGTCATTGGGAGTTGCCTGAAAACTTCGTAGTCTTATCAAAGGGAATACGAAATCACAAAGGTTATGTCAATTTGTTGGAAGCTTTTCGATCATCTAAGCACAGATAATTTTGTCGTAAATGGCTCTCATGCAGGCCATGTTTAATGTTTCCCTTTCATTACGGGTACTTCAAATTTTACACATTTATTTATCTTAAAAGGTCATCAAAACTTACTTTAGTAGCCAACTTTGACAAAGAAATTATCCTTCACATACTCTGGCTTGCAAGAATACTACAGGAAACTGTTAGCTCTGTTACTGTTTTACAGTACCTTTCAGCGATCCTCTTTAATTCATCTTAAAAAAAGCCTGTTGACAATCTTACAGTTTATGCGCACAGATATTTAGAAAATGAACCAAAGACTTGAAACCCCAGGAAAAAATATTAGTGAACTTTTGCTACACATGGCCTTCTTCGGAGTGTCTACTTGTTCGTTTAAAGATGCTGTCAAATGTATAGACAGGCTAAACAAAGCTTTACGCTCTACATGTGCCCTCTCGACAGTCTTTTCCGTGAACTCTCTCTCTCTCTCTCCCTCTCTCTCTCTCTCTCTCTCTCTCTCTCTCTCTCTCTCTCTCTCTCTCTCTCTCTCTCTCTCTTCTCTCTGGGGGATGGGGGTAGGGGTTAGCTGCCTCCGAAAGTATGCTCTATAACAGAAAATAAAAAAAGACAATCCATCTTCACACCCTCTTATTGCTCATAAAGTGACGCCTTTGAAACCGTCAAAAGCATTACCAAAATTCACCAAAATGCCCAGTTTTGCACCATATTATTTTCAAAAAATTCTCCAGGGGGAGGGGGTAGTCGGAGATACCACTTGTATGGTTGGACCCTAAAACAGTTCTATGCTTATAAGGTTCAGAATATTTTCCCTCTCTCTCTCTCTCTCTCTCTCTCTCTCTCTCTCTCTCTCTCTCTCTCTCTCTCTCTCTCTCTCTCTCACACACACACACACACACACTCGCTTCCTCTCCCTCCTCTTTTAGTGTTTTTATCTCTATTTTCTTTTGATTGGTTGGATTTGTGTGTGTATGTTTTTTTATGGAAATTTATAAATATCAACAGAGCCTATATTTCTTTAAAAAAAATACTTTTCTAAAAAGCATACCCTTAAAAAGCACGTTTCTGGACTTGTACATTTGACAGGGAGCATGAAGACACATGCCACAAATGGTCCATGTTTTTGTACTACTACAGGATCTGAGAATTTTTTAGGCTTGATAAAAGACGTGTATTTTGTCGATTATTGTGTCCTATAGATGTTTTTCAGATTGCTATTGCAGGAAATTTTACTTTCAAAACCTTAATTCTAGTGCCCAAAGCTTAAAAACATGACAGCCAGTGTTTTGGTTTAAATAATGAACATTTTGAGATCGTTTGGAAACTCAAGGACTGATATCATCGACTCTGTTGAAACAAAGTCCACTTGTATGGTATGAGGCATAAATGTATGCCTCCAATCTTTCCTGTATAAGACCTACTACTCAATATATATTTACAGAATATTAGAATAATTATTCATTAGTGGAACTGTGATATCAATACATGTATTTTGTTCTGCGAAATCGAAAATGAAAAGCTGTCATATCCTTTAATATTTTTTTTTTCTTTTTTTTTAACAGAGAACCGCGGCAACAACGAAAAAAAATGACGAAGCGCCGAAGAAGGCAAATATTGAGAGGTGCGTTTCTTTTGTATCGTCTTGAAAATAATATGTCTTGGATACAACGTTTGTCTTGAATTTTAATTTTCAATATTTCACAATGCTATTTGATTACCTTGTTTGCCAATATTTGGAAACAGAAACGAGAATAGACAAGAGTTTAAGCAGAGAACTTTTGACAGGCCGCTAGTTCATATTTATATGAATTTAAAAGAATAAGATAGGGATCATCTAAAAAAAAAAGACCTTTTTCTCTCCTGTCTATCCAGTCAAAGGTCTCCCCGGCAAGGGATTGAAAGTCCCCTGGAATTAGGCAAGACATGGAAAACTGATTAATAGAATTTCTAGTCAATTTATATGACCAGTTAATGACATCGAAATGATAAGAAAAGTTCACGCAAAAGCTACAGTGGCTACAACAGGGTTTTCGGTTTCTTGTCCGCAGCCATCTGAATCACATATACTTATGAGGTTATAGGGTATAGGGCGCGACCTATCAGCAGGATATTCTGTGTTCTTAGATCATCCTAAATCCACTTCTGTTCGGGTGAACTCTGGATCCGAGAAAGACGGAGTTGGAAGGAGACGGAAGTGACTTGACAAGAATGATGGCACGCTCCTTATTAATTGAGGATCTAGCTGCTTGCGCGGGAGACAGATCGAACGATATCCTATCGATATTCCTATCTGGGTTGTTTCCGTGTCGTTTATGGATGGTCTCTTCCTTGATTACCACAAATTCTGGTTTCAGATTGTTTTGAGAATAAGCATTTTATGGGTCTCTTTCCCCTACTGAAATTCCACGCAAGGTCTGTAGCGATGTGCTTAAAAGATCTCTCCATGCATCTGAAGGACAGCTGTTGCACGGAACTGCGGGCAGATCCTCTCAGGAACTCTCTTCTGCAGTTAATACAAAAAAGATCAGGTGAACGCTGTTGCTTGGCGTGATCATCTTGCCACAACGACCATATTTATACTGACTTTGTATTGCGTTTGTGTTTGTCCTTACCCTAAAAACAAGGTGATGACCAAAGCAATAATGGTGTGTGGAATGTAAGGATGAAACTTCAGATTTAAATAACTGCGCATTATCATAGTTGAGAAGTTAGGGGGGTGGGGGACCTAAGAGTAACGACAATAGTGTCTCTAGGAATCCTGGCGTCTTTCATACGCACCTTAATGCGACGAGCACGATGTTACGCCACTAAACTCTTCTCAAAACACAGTCTTAAGCCTCTGTCTAGGATGATTCCTTCAGAGCTGTTGAGACTATTATGAGCAGCGATATAGACAAAGATGTTGCGTTCTATAAATTTGTCTTCACGGCGGCACTTTGAGGTTTGGACCCAAGAATGTTATTAAATCTTTCATCACCTTGATTTTTCAGCTATCACCCTCTTTTAGAAGATCAATTATAACCAAAAACTCATGAATGGCTTCCATGAAATGACAACTGATGAGCCCAAAAGAGGTGGAAATTTCTCTACCTTTCGTTTGCTTGAAGCAGATGTTGCATCAGGGCTCCCCAGCCGCCACCAATTCTAACAAAGTTCCAGGTCTACTCCGGAGTTAAACCGCCAGCTCAGAGAGTGAAACACTCTCCATTGTGAGTGACCCTGACCCTGCTCGCTAGAGGAGACAGGAACGGTGCATGAGCAGTGTGGAACTCACTCTAGATAGCAAGACAATGAGCCTGTCCTTAACAGCCTCGTGATATACTGTATCACGACAGGCGGGCTCTAGGTTGAGGGCCCATCATCTGGAGAAACTGAACTGTTTATTAAAAAAAATATAGGTATAACTATCTTAGATAGATAACTTAATTAGATTTTAATCTGTACAAAGGGGAAAAATATTTTGAAAGCACTGCAACTGCATGCTATTAATAAACATATTTTTTTAGAATCCAACATTTTGCTTGCTTCCCAGACGTCGAAGAATTGATGACAAAAGAAACGATTCTAAAAGAAGAACTTCGACAAATAGACTTGGCAGCGTTTGCAAAAAAGGCCGAAATCGCAAAAGTTCAAGAAGAATTGTTGGAGTACAAGAAGTTAAAATCGTCGCTCCCGTCTTTGTTTTAAAAACAAGGTATTTGATTATATGCTATGTTTATCATTTTTACATTTCTGCTTAACTTCACTGTATTTTTTTAAATTAAAACACACTTTTAATCTTTCGTTTTCTTGAGTTTTTTTTTTTTTGCCTATAAATCTTTTAGACGTTTATCTCAAACTGTTTGAGCTTGATTTAGGAGCTTGAGTCGGAAGTCTATCTGATGTTTAGTTATTTAAGTTACTGGGGTTCGTAAAGCTATTAATCATCATTTTCTAACGTATTGAATGTTCATTCTACTGTATTAATTTTGTTAAGATCAACTATTATAATATCCCGTTTTAAATTTATTCCAACCTTATAATATTACGTGTGCCTTATTGGGTGAAAAACAGGTTGGAAAAGGGGGGGGGTTGTTCTTTTTGAAATTTCACTAACAGAGTCTCCCTTTGGGAAGTCATGATGTTCAGAATGTGCCCAGTGCTTGTTTCTCATTACTTGTTGATATTTAAATTTAAACATCTCATAAGTCTTATTGACAAAGAATCTGACATCTTTTTCCTCCTTCTTCTTTATGTTTAATTTTCTTTTTGTTTCTCTCTCCCCAGACCACCCGAGATATCTACTAAAATAAAGTTATGAAAAACAGCTGGATTTCTATTGTTCATCCATTATTTTACCCTTGCCTTTTTATTTTATTGCAAGCCACATTTAACTTGTCATCAATTTAGGCTGATCTAAAAATATCTATACAGATATTTAAATTAGCAATTGATAGTTACTTAAAGTCATATTCCTCACCATAAATATTATTTAGGGCAACTTTGATTTATTTCTCCGCTATCTCCTCTAAAAATAAAATCACTTAATGTATAGTGATGTAGTTAAATGTATTTTAATCTGCCAATATAGGAGAAGTTATGGATTTAGGCTGAGAAATGCTCTGGAAAGTTCATTAAATTTTTATAGTAATATTATTCATTCATCAAAATTGTTTGCTAAAGCAGATAACGCTTTTAGACAAAAAAAAGCATATATAAAAATTTAATTTACTTTAATAAAAAAACAAAATTTGACCTACTCCATCTAAAGAAAAAAGCTCATGAATGCGGTCCTGTAAAGGAACCCGCGATTGCGAATGTAATTAATACTAATTATGCTTCTTTTGCGCGTGTTTCGAATTTCACTTAAATGTTAATTATCTTTTTAAATCTAACATATCAAACAGATCCATTCATTGTCCACTGGGAACCGTAGAAACATTCAAGTTATGCTATTTTTTTTAATTTGCCGCTCTTAGTCTGTCTTGCATGAGCTTTACAAATTGTCACTAGATCAAGATCTAGAATACTTACATATATAAGCTTCACAAATTCAGGGTAAACCAAAAAAATTTAAAAAAATTCGGGGCCTTAAAACTGTATTCTCTGAAACATTGTCTGAGCAGTTGCATGTTTTCACTTTTAAAGTCATATTCCTCACCACTTTTTCGTCACATCAGTCGGGCACTATAATGCATCTGTAATGGGTCATCAGCACCACATTATGGTGTCAGTAAAGAGATGGCTGCTGAAAAGATTGCACCCAAGTTTAATTTGTACTTATTTGCTTGAGACCTCTCCTCCTTAAAGAACGTCTTGGTAGCTGCGTTAGAAGAATTCCAATGGCTCAAGATTCTATAATAAGAACTGTTCTATGAGTGACTCTGGAGGAGATGTAATCTGTTATCTTCTTTTCTTTAATGTAAGTGAGTTATACAGCTCTGGAGGAGATATAATCTGTTATCTTCTTTTCTTTAATGTAAGCTGAGTTATACAGCTCTGGAGGAGATATAATCTGTTATCTTCTTTTCTTTAAGGTAGGTTTGTTACACAGCTCTGGAGGAGATATAATCTGTTATCTTCTTTTCTTTAATGTAAGCTGAGTTATACAGCTCTGGAGGAGATGTAATCTGTTATCTTCTATTCTTTAATGTAAGCTGAGTTATACAGCTCTGGAGGAGATATAATCTGTTATCTTCTTTTCTTAAAGTTAGGTTTGTTACACAGCTCTGGAGGAGATATAATCTGTTATCTTCTTTTCTTTAATGTAAGTTGAGTTATACAGCTCTGGAGGAGATATAATCTGTTATCTTCTTTTCTTTAATGTAAGCTGAGTTATACAGCTCTGGAGGAGATATACCTGTTATCGGGTAAAATTTTCTTTACTTTATTGTATTTGTAGTTGTCCTCATATTTTCATTGTTGTAAAGATTCCTTTTCTTCACTGCAGCGGTATGATTCTGGAAGATGAATTGAAATTCGGATTTTTTTTTTGTAAACTTAGAATTTCTTCAATGTCGTTTGAACTGGCGACCATGCTTAATGTCTTTATGTTCATCATTTAATCCATCCAACTCTAGCAAGAACAAGTTATTTGTTTTGTGAAATCATCCTGTGTTACTATGTCTAGGAATATTTCTTTAACCGTCAGAAGTTTCTAAATCAATTAATGGTTCTTCAATCTTATTTGTAAGTTCTAATGGCAGACCAAAGTTTGTTCTGCAATCAGAATTATTTGTAATAGCAATAATCTCATGATTTTCTTTAGAAGATGTATTTCTAAGAAGCTGCTTCGACGGTTTATTATTTTATTTAAATACTCTGTACTACTCCTATTGTGCAATAAGACAGTTTAGTATGTGTTTTCGCAAAGTAAAAAGTATCTAAATTGTATTTTATTTCCCCACTGTAAATCCGAGTAGCTATCAACAACAAGAAAGTCATAGTTTTTCTTATGAACAAGGAGGGAGGGGGGGGGAGGGGTGTTTAGATATCGTTTACTTTAGGGTCTAATCATCGAGGTCGAAGCCTTGAGCGCGGTCTGTTGCCTCTGTACCGTGCTCCCTCAGAAAATCTTCAAAAAAATGGTAAAAATCTGTGCATTTTCGGGAATTTTAGCAATTATTTTGAAGGTATTCTTAAAAGCATGACTTTTGTATTGTTTATGAAAAAGATGAAGGGATAAGGGTGCATTCTATTTTTTTTGTGTGTGTTTTGTTTCACATTGAGAATATTTTGTGTGTGTGTGTGTAGGGGTGTGTGCTCAAGCACCCTTAGCACATCCCCTTGATCCGGCCATGTTCTATACTTTGGTTGGAATAAACTCTTAAGTTGCACAAACAACCTATTTTGATCAAATAATTCAGATCTTTATATATAAAATTAAGGAGGCCTACTAGTTACTACCTTTCAACAACTCTTTCCAATCAGGAATACATGCACATACAGAAAATGCAGCAATTTATATTTTTTTTTACAATCAGAGGAACACTTAATGCAATTGAAAAAAAAAGTGTACTAACTCAAGGAATGAATGGTTAAACCTTATCCCTGAGATAAAATGAAATCGCATTTTCAAGAATAATAACTCAAATTAAAGATCATTATTACGAAAGATTCTCTGAGTTTTTCGAAAATATTTCATTAGCCAAACACATCTGGTCGACATTTCTCTCTGAACAATTTGAGTGAATCTACAGCTTTAGCTGCAAAGATAATTAGTAAACGACAGAAATTCCAGAAAGAATTGATGATGCACAAAAAAAAAATACCTATAGTAAAATAAAAGCTGCCACCTTAAGCCAATTCTTTTTAAGCAACAATTCTCTAACAAATAAATTCATTACAAGTCATGATTGGCGTATCTTAATGAAGGCAACTTGAAAAAGGTTTACATACTGCGACAAAAACTATTGTGTATGGAATACTACATAGGGCGTAAATATAAGTTAATTTAACCACTCATGTGCATACTTCTTCGGTGGTTACACCAACCAACAATACAGTTTTTATAGATATGAAAATCCACAGTGATATTTCCGATGCTTTTGCAGGAATTTGAATCAGTGGTATACCAACAACTATGATCCATTATGGTTGCGAGGCTAACCATAAACTAAACTTTGACTTCGATATGCCTGAATTCTGAGAATGATGCTTCTGTTGGTCACTTCTAAGAAATAAACCTATTTCTGTTACGGCTGTCACTACCACTACTATTACTATGTAAATATTTTCATCACCACCACAACAATTCTGCAGCTGCTGCTGAAATTACTGCTGCAATTACAAGTACTATCACTTATAAATTTAACACTACGACTACTACTACTACTACTACTACTACTACTACTACTACTACTACTACTACTACTACTACTACTACTACTACTACTACTCCTACTCCTACTCCTACTCCTACTCCTACTCCTACTACTACTACTACTACTACTACTACTACTACTACTACTACTACTACTACTACTACTACTACTACTACTACTACTACTATTACTACTACTGCTACTGCTACTACTACTGCTACTACTACTGCTACTGCTGCTGCTGCTACTCTACTGCTGCTGCTACTGCTGCTACTGCTACTACTGCTGCTACTACTGCTGCTGCTACTGCTGCTACTACTGCTACTGCTGCTACTACTGCTACTACTACTGCTACTGCTGCTGCTGCTACTACTACTACTACTACTACTACTACTACTACTACTACTACTACTACTACTTCAACTAACGCTATTACCACAACTCCTACTGCTACTACTATACTACTACTACTACTACTACTACTACTACTACTACTACTACTACTACTACTACTACTACTACTACTACTACTACTGGTGCTACTACTACTACCACTACCACTGCTACTGGTGCTGCTGGTGCTACTGCTACTATTACCAACACTACTATTATTTGTTCTAAGGCTAAGAATAATAACTAGAGTTTTTATGCAGAGCTCAACAGTTGTTAGTATAAGGCTTTAAGATAAATTGCCCAAAAGAAACCTGATCTTTTGGGATTTGAACCATAGATATGCCTCGGCACACATCGCCTTGCCAGAGAACTTAGCTTATACCGATGCGCCACTACGATCACGAAAAAGAGATGTTGATGGCGAAGGTACATGTATGTATATAACACTAAGCATCCTTGAGTGACTTGCAGTTTTGATTAGTAAGATCAAGCATGTTTCGGTCATTTTCAATTCAAACCACTGGAGTTAACGGGGCACAGTTTTTATGAATTTATTTTAAAAGATGTTATTGTTATTTCCCTTGGCAATTAAAACCGACGAAAACAGTTTCAGTGAGGCAACACGAGGTCCTCGATAATAAACCAATAATCATTTTTAACTTACACTTTACAGCAAGGCACATGAAGGACGGAATTGATGACACGTTTGTTTACAGCTGTTACAGCTGTAGTGTCACTTTCAGACACAATTTACAGGATGAAGGTTATGGCCAAAGTCCGATCAAGCAGGATGTTGTTTATTGCTCGAATGATTAGTGATGCTCTGAAAACGATAGTTGAATTACTTCAATTTTTTAAACATCTCCAATTTTACAATGGGATGTTCTCAAACAGTTCTAAAAGCTTCATTTTTTCCCTCTACCTACGAAAGCTTAAGAATAATTATATCAATATATA
>JAWDGP010004543.1:0-15000 GCA_033675545.1 Elysia crispata | reverse complement strand
GCAGTTATTGGTATATAAATTGCTAAAAAATCATCAAGATCTTATAAAAACGAATCTTCCATTGCAAAAACGCTTACTTTTCCTTCTCAAATAAAAGATGTGTTCTTATTTTTTCAACTTTTAAAAATTGAATTGAATCACCGAAACTTAAATAAGTTTTCAAGTCAGAGGTATACAGAAGCCATGCTACGTCTTGTTTTCTTCGACTCAAATGAACGGAATAATCATTGTGATAATGTTTCACACAGTCCGCCAAAATCTAGGCTCAGAGCCAGCCAACCGTTCAAGCTGCCTCTAAGTCTCGCACAACGCTTATCGACCAAGGCAATAGAAAATGGACCTTTGGATTAACCATTGGGAAAAAAAGGAGAATATTAAAAACTTTTTAAAAAGTAAATGATTCCAACACTTTTTTTCTCACCTGTGGAAGATCTGAATATACTCAAGTCAGGTTTTTTTTTTTATTATTAGACTTAGAACAATTTAAAGCGGAGCACCATTAAAACTTAACTGGTGCCATTGTTCCTTGTGAACATGTACATGTATACATTATCAGATGATGCGCGGCTAACCTCAGACATAATACCGCGCTCTGGTGAGTCAGCCACTCGGAGTGGTGGACAGGGTTGGAAACAAGCTTCCAGCTCTCTCCTTCATCTATCCTCTCTGGTTTATACCTTTAGGAAATTGCGAATTATAGACATAGGCTTCGATAAAAATAAGTTTTCTAAATGAGGTTGGTTGGATACTGTACTTTCAATATAAAGTATTAGCAATTCCTTTGATGAAAAATTGGATTTACAATGAAATTATAACACATCTATACGTATTTAATATAGAATGTGTATGAGGGGAATGGAGAGGGGCGGAGATGAGAACAAAGCGGGAAAAGCTTATAAATAACATATAGAACAAGCAAACGTTAGGGTCATGTGGTAGAGTCACCGCTTTTATTTACTCTTCGCTCTATGTAACAACCTAGTAACAACCATATGCGAAGGAAACAGGTTCTACATGTGTTATAAAAATGCTTCAGCAACTTCAAGTACCCATCTCGTAACATGATACGTAATTATTTTTTTTTTATCTTTCAGAGAGTATATCTATCCTCGCTGGTTCTACAACCTGGATCCCCTCCCAATAGTTCAGAGATGGAGAAACTGTGTCACATTTTCATTGTTTGATATACTTAGAAAAGTTAGAAAGTCTGCCGAGTATCTCAGATCGGCGTTGAGAACAGATTACGTTTCTTAGGCTCGCCAGGGAATCCCCAATTTTAAGGGCTCCGCAACACCCAGCCATGGCCGACTGAATACAGAGGGCTTTGACCCAGCTCGGAGCCTCAAAACCTACATTTATGAGAATCGTCACGGTAAAACCTAAATTCTACGGACCCACTTAATATTCATGAGGTCACTTGAGAGATAGGCTGGTCACGCCCGTGGAGGCTCACTTTTGCGTTGGTCCGTCCAGGAGCTCACACTGTTTCGCTCTAGGTCTAGATTCTAGCGAAAACTTTCTAGAACTTGTTTCAGGTTGAATGTTCTTGTGCTGTTTTCAAACATTCAAGCGCATTTACTTTTCTTTTTTTTTTTGCTTCTCATTATTCATGACGGTGACTCATGTAAGTATTTAAAAATACATTTTACTTTTTACCCTTCAAGATCTGGATCTCCCTTATTCAGGGCTGAATGTCACCACCCCAGCTCAATGTTAACACCAATAGATATCCTTGCATGTCAGGTATACAATCATATTGCATACCGGTAATTGTTCATTTCATATTCCTCTGTTTATTACTAACGTTAGGGATATGAAAGTTAAAATACAGATGATCTGTGTCTTTGGATCTTGACCTTGTTTGAGTTCAACTATGGCGACAATCTTGTAACAGGACACTTGGATCTTTTCTTTATGTTTCATTAAACTTTGATCATCAAGATATTATGCATTGTACCTAAAATCTATGTTTAATCACTTGCCCCGTCGCAAAACTAAGTGCATATGGAATCCAAAATCAGAAAGTCTACAGAGTTTCATTCTTTCTGTCGCTCTTTCTCTCTTTTTCACCGGCACCCTTGTTGGGTATTTCTCTCTTCCTTTCCTCGCAAAGCCATTAACAGTTATTTTCTCACGATAGCGAAAGAGCTCAAGTATCACACCTTGTAGCGGAGACAAAGAGTCTTTGAAAGACATGTGTGCATTTGTCTTCAGTGACCTCCACACAGCCCGTCAATTCGTTATCAGAATGGTCAGCTAAGGACAGGCCCGTCACGGCCGGCCGGTGACTTGAACGTGAGACGGCATTTTACCGTCCCTCAGGGGAAACTCAATAGCACCATGTTTGAGGTGATCAGCTTAGTAGATGCGCTTGCGGTTGGTGAAGTTCCTATCATACGCAGGCACACACACAGAGAGAGAGAGAGAGAGAGAGAGAGAGAGAGAGAGAGAGAGAGAGAGAGAGAGAGAGAGAGAGAGAGAGAGAGAGAGAGAGAGAAAAGAAAGAAGTGTCTAATACAAGCCCCATAGACTGACACTTGGCCTTGGTTTCTTTCCTATTTAAGTTTACAACACAACTGGACCTGTCTTTCTCTCTCTCTCTCCCTCAGTGTTTCAACTGATTAAGAGATGCAATCTTTTAAACCTAACAACTATAACACATGTATTTGTTTATAACACTTGTAATGCTTATTGAATGTATGACTACAAGAGACAATTTCATATTAGTACAACCGATTTAAATGCACCAAGTAAAAAAAAAAAAAAAATTGCTTTCGAATGCTACATTTTCTGTGCTTCGGAACATAAAAGAATGGAAGAAAGAAAATGCACCAGTTGTCTAAACTGACCCGTATGCTACAGCTTATGTGCTTCGGGAAAAAATGTGCAATTCACTCAGATGTCTAGACTGCTTCCGAGTGCTACATCTTCTGTGCTTCGGAATATTAAAATGCACCAGTTCTCTAAACTGGCCCGTATGCTACAGCTTATGTGCTTCGGGAAAAAATGTGCAATTCACTCAGTTGTCTAGACTGCTTCCGAATGCTACATCTTCTGTGCTTCGGAATGTCTCAAAAAAAAAAATAAATAAATAAATAAATAAATAAAAAAGAAGTGCTTTCGAATGCTACATTTTCTGTGCTTCGGAACATAAAAGAGTGAAAGAAAGAAAATGCACCAGTTGTCTAAACTGGCCCGTATGCTACAGCTTATGTGCTTCGGGAAAAAATGTGCAATTCACTCACCTGTATGAACTGCTTCCGAATGTTACATCTTCTGTGCTTCGGAACATAAAAGAGTGAAAGAAATAAAATGCACCAGTTATCTAAACTGCCCCGAATGCTACAGCTTATGTGCTTCGGGAAAAAATGTGCAATTCAATCAGTTGTCTAGACTGCTTTCGAATGCTACATCTTCTGTGCTTCGGAACATAAAAGAGTGAAAGAAAGAAAATGCAACAGTTGTCTAAACTGCCCCGAATGCTACAGCTTAAATGTGCAATTCAATCAGTTGTCTAGACTGCTTTCGAATGCTACACATTCTGTGCTTCGGAACATAAAAGAATGAAAGAAAGAAAATGTATCAGTTGTCTAAACTGCTCCGAATGCTACAACTTATGTGCTTCGGAAAAAAAAAAAAAAAAAAGTGCAATTCAATCGGTTGTCTAGACTGCTTCGAATGCTACATCGTCTGTGCTTCGGAACATGAAAGAGTGAAGGGAAGCAAATGCACCGGTTGCTAAATTGCCCCGAATGCTACAGATTATGTGCTTCAGACCTGAAACATGCATGTTAATCAGATGTTTAAACTGGTCCAATCAACCAATGGTTTAACCTACTTCCTACTGACTTACTTGACTTATCGCCGTTCCGCATCGTAGTCGTCAGACTGCAACGCCTCGGCTGCCTTTTGTATTCCTGTGCATAGTATCCTCCACTGATCCCTCTGTTCTGCGATCTTTTTCAGGTTTTCAATGTCTTTGAAGGTTTTAAGACCATAAGTATTACTTTCTAATCGGGACAAGTCGTTGTTCAAGACCACTGGCAAGGTAGTGATTGGTCTTCCCCTGTATTTGTCCCCTTGTGGGATGAAGAATCCTTCCATGGCTTTATTGGCTGGGATTTCTCTGTCGCGTCGCAGTATATGTCCGAACAAACGCCATCTGTTTTCCAAAACATACAGTGAAAGCGGGCGTTCATTGCATTGCTTGTAGAGAGCCTTGTTTGTTATCTTTACAACATGGCTGACACCTGTTGACACCGAGCGAAAGCTCGGTGGATAGTCTATTCCCAATTATATTCTTGTGGATATTACTTCCTACTACTGCAGCTTATGTATATGAGCTTCGGATAAAACCATGTTATTCAGTCAGTTGTATAAATTATGTCCGTATGCTACGGCTTAGGTGCTTCGGTTAGAAACATGCTATTTAATCAGCTGTATAATTTACTTCCGATTGCTACGGCTTCTGTGCTTCAGATAATAACATGATATTCAATCAGTGGTTTATACCGTTACCGAATGCTCCAGCCTAACTGCTTCAGTTAGCAACTCACAATTCAATCATTGTTTAAACTGAATTAGAAGGCTATATGTTTTGGTGCGTGTGATAAACATGCAATATCATCAGCCATGTAATAAATTGCCTTTAAATGCTAAAGCTTATGTGCTTTGGTAAAATCATCAAGCTAAATTGCTCCTCGATGTCTCATACTTTATGCTTCAGAACGAATGAAATCGAAAATGAATAGTTCTAAATAATGCAACCTACTTGCTTAAAAGAAACTTTTGAAGAGATTGAATTGCTCTGTTGACAAAGAATAATCATTCTGGTTGCTTATTTCACAGGTGCAATAGAGCTCATTAAAACTTGTCTCGAAGTAACGAGGCACTTCATCTAGTGACTGAGCATGGCAAAGGCTGCGATTTATGTATTTCGGGAAAACCTTGGTTGATTGAGAAAGGTTTAGAGGCTACAATATTGTTCTCTAACATAAAATTCTTTGTTGTAATTTTCAGATATGGAGATTATACGAACAGAGGCAGACCGTCAACAATAACAGTCTTGCCTTAATGCTTTCAATGTTATCACGTCCCAATAATGCTTTTTTGTCTGTCCGGGGTTTGATGAATTAATAAACAGGTTACATTTTTGTTGTGGTAGAAGCATGGATAAAGAACTATGAGTAATTCAGCTGTTCTCTTCAGTATACTTGCTCGGTTTTATTGTTGCTATTATTGTTATTGTCATAAGGAATTGAGCTTTCTGGTCTTCATCATGGTGGAGCTGCATCAGGAGCTGCAAAGAATCGAGGAATACTTACCCCTTGTAACGAGAATGTTACATGTGGTCGCAGCATTAATAGAATCATTTGATGTCAATGAAGAATGTGACCAAGGGACTGTATACACAGACCTAGGACTTATGCATACTTATTTTCCTCAAAACACAACCCTTGTCGAGCCCCAACATTCCTGTCCCATACCTCATCTTCTGGCATCAGACGACACGCGTCCCCCAAGTGGGCCCGTCGTTGCCTCAATCAGAAATGCTGCATTTTAACTTATCCGCTAACTCGGATAGCATCTCTGTCCTACGACCACTGACAGGTGTGTTCAAGGTGGGTCAGATCAATCATGATGTAGCAGAAAATATCAAGAAAGTCCTGGCCCACCGACTTGATAAAGAGATGAGAGCAAAGTTGGATGTTGATGTCAGACTTCTCTCCAACTGTGAGCGGATATAAGTACTGGAGTGAAACCCCCAATCTACCAACAAATATCCTCAGCTGTTAAAGGGCATGATAAGGGCCTGCAGAATGTCCAGAAAATTCTTTTGCAAAGCCCTGGCACAAGCCTGGTCGAAAGCAGGTGACCATAGCAGCACTTCTCCTTTTACGCAACAGCTGCTGACAGGGGCCCTCGGCGTATATGAAAATGCTTCGCACCAGCCAGACAAGAGCTGGTAGCGCGCCTTTAAACATACCAAAAGAAAAAAAAATTAGGCCCAGTGAGTTTAAATCAAACGTAATTGAAACTGAGGCAATGAGGAAACACTAGACATATAGATTTAGAAGAGAAAGTCATCATTGAGATAATTATGCGCTCTGAAGACTTGGAGACTTTATTCATACTGTTTTTCTTTTTTCTAAGGGGGGAGAGCACTTTAGTGCCTGATGATAGGAAGTTTAGGATGAATCTTAATGTCAAGTAACCCAACAAATATGTTTTATCTAGTCAGTTTAAGATGAAAACTCTTGATACGTGTCCTTCAGTAGATGCGAAACAACTGATACATGACCAGTTTATATTTAAAGGATGCTTATTTTACGCTTCCTATTCATGAATGCAGCACAAAGTTTGAATTTCACAAAATCACATACACTTTTCATGCATTACCGTAAAGTTTTAAAGATTCATTAAGGGTCTTCATCAAAATCATGAAACCTGTCTTGGATTATTTTAGGCTACAGGTTACATTTTACGGTTTACATTAATGATATATACCTTCAGGGCGCCTCCTTTGATACATGCAAAGAACGTACAGTACACTAGATCGCTTTTCCAATCTTTCGGATTCACATTTCAGACACATCCTCTCTTATTTTAAGCCAAACTTTATTCCACTTGGGATTGGTATTAGACTCTAGAGCCATGATGGTATCATTGGGCAAAGCGAAAAAGAACATACTGGCGAGCCGCACCAATTAGACGCCCATTAAACCGTCAACTGGCAAGATTAATTGGCTCACTGACAGCGGTTCCTTAGGGCCAGTTATTTCACAGAGATATGGCAATGACGAAAATACAAGCCTTAAAACATCAGTTTTATAATTTTGATCAATGCATCACACCAGAATGTAAGACTGAAATGTGATGGTGACTCCCTGAGGGAATCAGTTCCACAAAACCAGGGAGCATGCCTAACCCTCATTTTTTCTTGAATACAGACTCCTGCACATTGGAATAAGGGGCACACCTTGGCAATTCAGACACTAGTCAGTAGTTTTGGTTCAACACAAACCATAAATTGCACAGCAATGCTTTAGACCTCAAAGCAGTTCTCATGGGATCGCAAAGCCTTTGCAACCAGTTTTATAACTTTCTTGCTCACATTCGTGGCATCCCACTCTTCAGACCATGCTAATCAGCTCAGCTATCATGTTTAACTTTCCTCTCTTTGATTCACACCAGAAAGCCCATCGAGAGACACCCGATAGCTGATAGACTACACATGATGACTTGTCTCATTTCAGGCAGAGATTAGCCAAGGATGGCGTAGAGCAAAAAGTGTTACACCATTACGCCAGCCTGAGGAAAGTCTACACACTAACAATATAAAAGTTATTTCATAACATTTGTCATCTCAGAAAGGACTCAGGATCAGGGGACGTAAAGTTATTGATGTACTTTCTGCAATATATGGTAGATATAACAGATACAGCCATAGTGGTATCAATTCTGCTTAGTCAACAGTGTCCCTCTTAGTTGACATTGACTAAAAAAGTAGACAACTATTGAAATTCTTTATGAAAGGTGAGTTTCACCAACTCTCCCCCCCCCCCAATACCTAAAATATAAAAGCATATTTTGGATGTTTCAGTAATTCTGAATTACATTAAATCCTACTGGGGATGATATCGATTTGCCTTAGCGTAGACTCTGTCTCAAATCGACCATGCTTATTGCCCTCACAACTTGGCAACGGGTGCAAATCATCGCATCACTTTATTTAACTTCTTTGTCTGTACTAAGTAAGGAGCATCTCTTGTGCTAGACGATCTTCGAAACACAGCATCACCACAGAGTAGGAACTTTTTACTTGACTCGCACAAAAGATTGTCATCAGTCTGATAAATATTTGGTGAGTGTAATCTCTACGACTTAAGACGGTTAGTCTCGAGACTTTTAGTAAATGTTTCAAAGTCTTCAAACAGCTACAGGCAGAGGCACGTATTGATACGGTCAAGAACTCCGCACACAGTAGCCGGGCTGCTGTGGCCACAAAAGCTGCGGTTAACTCAGATACCGCCTATGTTTTACCTTCGATTGGATGGAAGTCTTCGCAGACTTTCAACGCAAACCCAGGGAGTTGGAAATAACATAATGACGCGACTCAGGTAGCAGACGCAGCTTGTTTTGATGCAGCGGTTATGAGCAGTGATAATCTTGAATAAACCATGACATTGTTAGTAGTTGATGTGAATGATGATTATACATTGATTTGAAAGATTAGATCATTGAATCTAAATTTCTAGATCATTAATAATATTATTTACTTTGATCCTGATATATCGATCTGATAGACTAGGCTCGTCAAATCCAAATACAGTGGGCATCAACACAACTCTCCTCTCTGTACTTTGCCTACTGCCGCCTCACACGCAGAACAGTTCTATGCCATAACTAGAAACCTCATAGCGATAGGAGACTCTACGTTTTAAGAGCCGGATGCAATGTCATGCTTTTTCTATTACTGGACTTTAGTCCTGTGGCTAAATTTAGTTATATCAAAAATTATATCTTACGAAATTATAGTGCTATAGCAGATTCTGCTAATTCCCATGCAACGTCATGATGTTTCCACACCAATAAATTCTGGTCCAATATGTCCTGTAAGCTACACATTGAGGCCACCCTTTGCTTATATCAATATATCTTATAACTTAATACTGCTACAGCCGAATTCTGCTAATTCCCATGCAGCGTCATGATGTTTCCAAACCGATGCATTGTGGACCAATATGTCCTGTGAGCTGCACATTTATGCACTACTTCTTATATCGAGGTATCATATCATTTGCAACTCTTTATTTACATATCAACTATCGTCTTATTTTCAATTAATCCAGCATATTCCGACAAGGCTAAATAAATGCTATGTCATGATGTTTTATAAGAAAGTTAATGTAAACTGTGAGTTTGGCATTTATGTCACCTCTCTTTTGTACCTAGATATACTATATACTAGGTTAATACATTGGCACACGACATGCTTTTACGGCGTTTTACACATAATGTTTCAACTGATTGATGGATTACTGGTGGCATGTGTACGTATACATACACACGTGTAAGCCGAAGATTATAAATTTATACCAGTCTACTTGAATATTAATCTGTTTGCAATTTAATGCTTATGAACCATGATGTTCACTATCTGATCTTCAGTATTGAACTTTTCATTTCCTTTTTCGTTCAATATGAACGCATCATTTTCTATCATCGTATCATGATGACTTTGTATATAAATATATTCTTATATCTTCTGATATAATTATCTGATAGGTTATACTGCAATCTTAACATCTCAACGACATGTGATTCTGGACCCCATTACAACGTAATTATGTGAAACGAATTTTTTCACACAATGTGGACAGTGGCACATTGCCCTGATGGTATAAGTTGTGTTAACTATTATGTCTTTGAAGTCTCAAGTGACCTCATGAATATTAAATGGGTCCGTAGAATGGAGAGGTAAACGATACTTACCAAGTTGAAGTTTGCTGTATATTCTACGGACCCATTAATATTCATCGAGGTCAATTGCCCTCCCTTATCTATTTTGATTGCACCCTCCCGTACGTATTTTGTCTGTAATGATATGTCAGCATCATAGACCACATTAGAATCATAATAGTTAACAACTTTAAAGTGAGCCTCCACGGGCGTGACCAGCCTATCTCTCAATTGACCTCGATGAATATTAATGGGTCCGTAGAATATACAGCAAACTTCAACTTGGTAAGTATCGTTTACCTTTCCATTTACGCGGTGCACAAAAAAAAACAGAGTTTTGCTTTAAGAGGTTTTACTATCACAAAATTCATGACTGGCTCATATCACTTTGGTAGCGCGGTATTACCAGGTACTACTACTAGATCAATATAAACTAGACCTCGGAATCTATTTGTCTCTTAAAAGTTATAGAGAAGCCATGGCAATCTCACAAATATACCGTAACATGTTTGGATGAATAAGATTGACAGAAACGAAAAAAAAAAAGAAAAAGAAAAGTCACAGGCAGTCGCAGCGAGCAGTCAACCAAGATGTCGTCTGCGACGAGTCCTACAGTTAGTGTGAAAAAGAAGATTGATGTCTTTGGCCTCCCAACCAGTTCATACATCAGCAGTCATAGAGTCTTCTTTGTTGTTCTCCGAGACGCTCTCGATATCAGATGACACTGGATCCCTGCCGCGTCGGATGCGATAGACTGAGAGTGAATGGCCTTTATTGGGCGCCAATGAAAGCTCTTGTGAGAGGGGCGGGGATGGCCCGGTGGCTTTCAATGCTCAACGAGAGAGCTTAGGGTTCTTAGTAAGGATGGTTAAGTCTTCTTTCACTCTTTTTCTTCTCAGTTCTCATGGAATGAAGACGCGAGGAAGTGTCTATAGATTTATTCATTCATTTAAGTCAAATGCTCAGGAAGAATCGGTATAGTAAGGCCCAAGAAGGCCCCGTATACAGTAATAAGGCTAAGGAAGGCTCAGTACACAATAATAAGGCTCAGGAAGGCTCTTGAAATGAACATTAAACACAGATATAAGCAATGTACCTTAACATATTCATATGATAATAAAATCAATTGTAACATAGTAGTACACATAATTATATCTTCGTGATGTTTAGAAATGCAACAAGATTCAGTGGAACAAATAATTATTACTACAAGGAACATAATGGATAATATTAAATCAGCATAACAGGATTCATTCCTCCATTCGTATGGAATTTTACACTGATAAACAGACGGACGTAAATTGGTAAGTAGGCTAGTGAACATACTATTTTTCCGTCTCTTACTTGTCTCTCTCTCTCTCTCTCTCTCTCTCTCTCTCTCTCTCTCTCTCTTTCTTTCTCTCTCTCTCTCTTTCTATCTATCTAATGCCTCTATTCTATACACAATTGAATTTACCACTTTAAGAGTGAAACTCGGTCTCATTCCACCTCTCAATCTAATATCAGTTTCTAGGACATCTCAAGCCACGAGAACGAGTAAAACAATATAAAATGCACAACCACAACTCCATCGACTGTTTTACTAACAGATCAAACTATAAAGGAATATTCTTATAGACTTTTAATCAAATAAATTAAAGCCACTAGTTCGCATACATGTCAGAGAATCTCCTCCAGAGTTTGGTTTAGCATCTTATAATCTGCAATGAATTATCTAAATAAAAAGATGCTACCAGATCTAGATCACTAAGTATGCTACATTATTTTGGACATACCCCCAGCGCCGACTGCCTCTGTTGGTCAAACTGACGATCGTTCGTTAGATGGTCAATTGTAGAGCTAGTTTGAGAGATACCCCGTTTTATGTAATTTACGGAGGGCCGACTACGTGTTGGACTACACTCTAAAATTAGTATATGATGCACAAACTAATTGCGGGCGTCATTGGGGACTCATATGGAAGGATGGGGACTTGAGACCAATTCTGGCATTGTCTTCAGGTGGGCACGATCTTCCTACTTACGTATCTAATGCGTAACTGAGCTGATTCATTCGGTTTCCGCTCCAACTCTTGCACACGCTGACTCATGACTGCTTGGGATCATTGAGTACAACTTTATACCTTTACCTCAAGACTTAATGACGAGAACGGGTGGACTTAAAAGAAGCAATAAGGGGAATTAAACGAGGAATAAAGCTATTACTAAAAGTATTAACTATGAAATACTATTATCAGTATTTTATCAAAACACCAAAGGTACCTATCCCACAACAGTGGAAAGTTAGAGTTACGATATTTAGTTTAGAGGCATTCATTATTTATTAGCCGGGCCATGTTTGTATGGGAAGTTTGTATTGAAGTGAAGAACATCCACTTTCCAAAGTACCGGTAAGGCAACTTTAAAATAATTATGTCTTTACTGAATGTGGAGGATGCAAGACGGCTCTTGTTTTTGATCTTCTCTGTAACGTGTGCTATCTCTATCTAGCTATGTGTAAATGAATAATTCTCGATTCTATTCATCCTGAGGTCAGACGACTGGGGTATACGGTACTTTTTGTGTCTCCGCCGTCTTTGGGCCATAGCGTATTCTGAGGTTTATTTATTTATTTTTTTCTTAAACTCTGGCTTGAATTTCAAATTATCATAAATGTAAAGGAATGGCGAACATTGTTATGAAGAGATCAGAAGGATATGAGAAGCGCAAAAACAAAAACAACAACACCACCAAAAAAAAAAAAAGAAAACATAAGCATATAGACAAATGAAGGGAAAGCAAATGATGGAAACGTAGGCCTACTGTTATGTGGCAATATCCTCTCGCAGTTTAGTTTATAGAAGAGAGAGAGAGAGAGAGAGAGAGAGAGAGAGAGAGAGAGAGAGAGAGAGAGAGAGAGAGAGAGAGAGAGAGAGAGAGAGAGAGAGATACAGCTGTCGTGATGATGGTATCTCAAGCTCCACTATTTTTTTTTCTGGCATTTCTTGTGCTTAATCTTTCAGGCCTGTAATAATTCACGTTTCACAATTATCGAGTCTTTCGTAAAGCGAGATGCCCAGGGGTGGTGAAACATCTAGCTGGGGCCACCCATGGTTATACTTTGTATACTATGCGTTTACATATATGCTGCGAACTGTATTTTCTGAATTTTAATTTTGTCTGCGTTATGATTTTGATGCTATCATGTCTCGCGTACGGATGTTTGGCGCCAGTGTTCTTGGGTGCAGGAGCAAGGTGCATCCAGGGTTTCACCTGGGTACGTCATTTACTAGCCTGGTCGTCTGGGGAAGGAAGATTTATCCGTCTAGAGTGGCGAATGTCATCCTTTGGGGCGGATCGTATCCAGAGAGTGGTCCTAGTCGTTTGGGACATCCAGACACAACAAAGATTTTTCTTTGTGTTAAATAGTGTATTTTGATTCGGGAGAGACTAATTTAGAATGAGGTAGGTACGCTCCTCATGTAAGAACTTAATATCGAGTTATCGGGACTCGATTCATTCCACCTCGAGCCGCTGAAGTAAGCAGGTTACGATTGAGCTACCAAAGTTCCTACCACCAGTTTTCCTCACCAGATATTGGCGTGGTAGAGCCGTGAAAAGCTCTGTTCTGTATTTTCTTACTTGGATTGACGTCCGCGATTTCCTTACTCTTTTGAAGAGTTGTACCCTTTCTGGCTGGGTTTTTCTTTTGGTTTTTCTCTTTATAGTTTTTCTGTTGGTTTTTCTTTATAGTTTTTCTTATGGTTTTCCTTTATGGTTTTTCTTTATGGTTTTTTTTAGTTATTTTTTTTTCTTGATCCGTTGCTCGTAAATTTTTCTATTTTTTTCTTGGATTTTCTAGTTATCCAATATACTCTGAAAACGAATGCCTTGATAATCACAGCTATCATTTGACGCTATCAAATCATCATTTTCACAGCACAATTACATCATATCTATCTCTCTATCTATCTATAACACCACACACAAAAAACCCACCCCTACACCACAACAAGAGTTTGGGATTCCAGCTTCAAATTTCCTTTCATTTCAAAAGTTATTTAATGAAATAATGAATACATATTTTTTTAAGTTGAATATTTTTTTTTTGGATTTGAGACAATTTCAATTCATTTTTATGAAACACGTCTTTAAATGTTGATGGTATCTCAAGCTCCACTTTTTTTTTGTTGGCATTTTTGTGCTTAATCTTTCAGGCCTGTAATAATTCACGTACACAATTATCGAGTCTTTCGTAAAGCGAGATGCCTAGGGGTGGTGAAACATCTAGCTGGGGCCACCCATGGTTATACTTTGTATTAACTTTGTGATTATATACTATAATCACGAAGTTTGCAAGCCTAAAGGGGCAATCAGTTCAACAAGTCTGGGAGCCTTCTAATTTTTACAACTTCTGCCTCATAGAAGCGTTACGGTCTGATAATTCCTTAATAGAGCACATTTAGGTGTTGAGGTGTGTAGATATACATCACTGGGTGTGGACATCAAGGTGAATGATTAAAATAAGCTCTCCAGTTAAAAAAAATAATTTTAAATTTTTTGAAAGTTGAATACCTGGAGCAACAAGTTGATAGGGCTACGCATAATCACAAGTCCCAAGATCTAAATCTAAATAAATGTTCTCGAGATTCGTTATGCTGCAATTGGACATAGGGTAAGATACCTTTATCAAGGGTTGTCAAGGAATGGCCCTAAAAAAGTTAAACTAGGTTAGTAGTAGATCTGCATCTGACTGAATAACAATGTCATAAAGAATAGGCCCCTAGGTTATAATATCATGATTTAGTATGCCCTAAAGTATTGACTAGGGTTGTGCAAGATGTTTTCTTGTCTTATGCTGTCTCGTGCATAATTATGTGGAGTGAAGTACATTTCTTTTCAATATTAGGCTACTTAAAACAAAAACTTATTGAATCTTAGTCAAAAGAGTTTGAGATTTCAGCATCAAATTTCCTTTCATTTCCAAAGTTATTTAATAAAATAATGAATACATGTTTTTTGAAGTTGAAATTTTTTTGAATTTGAGACAATTTCAATTCATGTTTATGAAACACGTCTTTAAATGTTAGTAGATCTTACTGCTTTTACTAATCTAGATGATCCTAATAAATTTTAGTTTTTTTCCCCACCTATTCTTGCAATACTCTTTGATCTTGCTACATCGTTGGGTAGAAAAGAACAAAAATATCATTTCTTCTACAAAAGTGGAAATAATTAGCACACATGATAATAATTACGTTAAGACCTTATTGATTTTATAATTCAATTTGATTGTGGAATACCACAACCAAAATAATTTTTAAACCCTTCCATAGCCCAAGAGTGTAAGTCTATTTTTCCTTTCGTTTTCAGTTTCATGGCTCAATTTAGTCAATTTACAAGGCCTGGAATGGCTTTTGATTTAGACCTAGGCTACAATATGGATTTAATCAATCGTATTTCGGTAATCTACCTCACAAACTCTTTCCAACTCTTGATCACTGCACACTCAAACATCTCAGTTAGGAAAGAGTTCTTTTTAGGCACGGACTAATTCACA
>JAWDGP010004541.1:0-12131 GCA_033675545.1 Elysia crispata | reverse complement strand
CCTACACATTCGGTCGATAGTATTTCCTACTGAACATGCTGATATCAGTACAATGTGAGGACAGATCTCTCTGTAGAGGTATTACACATTGAGACCTACACATTCGGTCGATATAATTATTACACATTGAGACCTACACATTCGGTCGATATAATTATTTCATACTGAACATGCCGATATCAGTACAATGTGAGGACAGTTCTCTCTGTAGAGGCTACACATTGGAGACCTACACATTCGGTCGATATAATTATTACACATTGAGACCTACACATTCGGTCGATATAATTATTTCATACTGAACATGCCGATATCAGTACAATGTGAGGACAGATCTCTCTGTAGAGGTATTACACATTGAGACCTACACATTCGGTCGATATAATTATTTCATACTGAACATGCTGATATCAGTACAATGTGAGGACAGTTCTCTCTGTAGAGGTATTACACATTGAGACCTACACATTCGGTCGATATAATTATTTCATACTGAACATGCCGATATCAGTACAATGTGAGGACAGTTCTCTCTGTAGAGGTATTACACATTGAGACCTACACATTCGGTCGATATAATTATTTCATACTGAACATGCCGATATCAGTACAATGTGAGGACAGATCTCTCTGTAGAGGTATTACACATTGAGACCTACACATTCGGTCGATATAATTATTTCATACTGAACATGCCGATATCAGTACAATGTGAGGACAGTTCTCTCTGTAGAGGTATTACACATTGAGACCTACACATTCGGTCGATATAATTATTACACATTGAGACCTACACATTCGGTCGATATAATTATTTCATACTGAACATGCCGATATCAGTACAATGTGAGGACAGATCTCTCTGTAGAGGTATTACACATTGAGACCTACACATTCGGTCGATATAATTATTACACATTGAGACCTACACATTCGGTCGATATAATTATTTCATACTGAACATGCCGATATCAGTACAATGTGAGGACAGATCTCTCTGTAGAGGTATTTTCTTTTCACACATTGAGACCTACACATTCGGTCGATATAATTATTACACATTGAGACCTACACATTCGGTCGATATAATTATTTCATACTGAACATGCCGATATCAGTACAATGTGAGGACAGATCTCTCTGTAGAGGTATTACACATTGAGACCTACACATTCGGTCGATATAATTATTACACATTGAGACCTACACATTCGGACGATATAATTATTACACATTGAGACCTACACATTCGGACGATATAATTATTACACATTGAGACCTACACATTCGGACGATATAATTATTACACATTGAGACCTACACATTCGGACGATATAATTATTACACATTGAGACCTACACATTCGGTCGATATAATTATTACACATTGAGACCTACACATTCGGTCGATATAATTATTTCATACTGAACATGCCGATATCAGTATAATGTGAGGACAGATCTCTCTGTAGAGGTATTACACATTGAGACCTACACATTCGGACGATATAATTATTTCATACTGAACATGCCGATATCAGTACAATGTGAGGACAGTTCTCTCTGTAGAGGTATTTTTATTGAGACATGCATTCGGTCGATATAATTATTACACATGTGAGGACCTACATCTCTGTAGAGGTATAATTATTACACATTGAGACCTACACATTCGGTCGATATAATTATTACATACTGAACATGCCGATATCAGTACAATGTGAGGACAGATCTCTCTGTAGAGGTAATACATTGAGACCTACACATTCGGTCGATATAATTATTCATACTGAACATGCCGATATCAGTACAATGTAGCGGACAGATCTCTCTGTAGAGGTATTACACATTGAGACCTACACATTCGGTCGATATAATTATTACACATTGAGACCTACACATTCGGTCGATATAATTATTTCATTACTGAGACCTACACTGAACATGCGGTCGCGATATCAGTACACATGTGAGGACAGATCTCTCTGTAGAGGTATTACACATTGAGACCTACACATTCGGTGGAAAATATAATTATTACACATTGAGACCTACACATTCGGTCGATATAATTATTACACATTGAGACCTACACATTCGGTCGATATAATTATTTCATACTGAACATGCCGATATCAGTACAATGTGAGGACAGATCTCTCTGTAGAGGTATTACACATTGAGACCTACACATTCGGTCGATATAATTATTACACATTGAGACCTACACATTCGGTCGATATAATTATTACACATTGAGACCTACACATTCGGTCGATATAATTATTACACATTGAGACCTACACATTCGGTCGATATAATTATTACACATTGAGACCTACACATTCGGTCGATATAATTATTACACATTGAGACCTACACATTCGGTCGATATAATTATTACACATTGAGACTACACATTCGGTCGATATAATTATTACACATTGAGACTACACATTCAGTCGATATAATTATTTCATACTGAACATGCCGATATCAGTACAATGTGAGGACAGATCTCTCTGTAGAGGTATTACACATTGAGACTACACATTCGGTCGAAATAATTATTACACATTGAGACTACACATTCGGTCGATATAATTATTTCATACTGAACATGCCGATATCAGTACAATGTGAGGACAGATCTCTCTGTAGAGGTATTACACATTGAGACCTACACATTCGGTCGATATAATTATTACACATTGAGACCTACACATTCGGTCGATATAATTATTACACATTGAGACCTACACATTCGGTCGATATAATTATTACACATTGAGACCTACACATTCGGTCGATATAATTATTTCATACTGAACATAACGATGCGGTCGAATTGTTGTTTATTTTGTACGTTAATGTGTTTGTGTGTGTGTGTGTGTTGAAAGATACTGGTACTGCCTGGAGAATCGCAATGTGTTTGTGTGTGTTGAAAGATACTGGTACTGCCTGGAGAATCGCAATGTGTTTGTGTGTGTTGAAAGATACTGGTACTGCCTGGAGAATCGCAATGTGTTTGTGTGTGTGTGTGTGTTGAAAGATACTGGTACTGCCTGAAGAATCGCAATGTGTTTGTGTGTGTTGAAAGATACTGGTACTGCCTGGAGAATCGCAATGTGTTTGTGTGTGTGTGTGTTGAAAGATACTGGTACTGCCTGGAGAATCGCAATGTGTTTGTGTGTGTGTGTGTTGAAAGATACTGGTACTGCCTGGAGAATCGCAATGTGTGTGTGTGTGTGTGTGTTGAAAGATACTGGTACTGCCTGGAGAATCGCAATGTGTTTGTGTGTGTTGAAAGATACTGGTACTGCCTGGAGAATCGCAATGTGTGTGTGTGTGTTGAAAGATACTGGTACTGCCTGGAGAATCGCAATGTGTTTGTGTGTGTGTGTGTGTTGAAAGATACTGGTACTGCCTGGAGAATCGCAATGTGTTTGTGTGTGTGTGTGTTGAAAGATACTGGTACTGCCTGGAGAATCGCAATGTGTTTGTGTGTGTGTGTTGAAAGATACTGGTACTGCCTGGAGAATCGCAATGTGTGTGTGTGTGTGTGTTGAAAGATACTGGTACTGCCTGGAGAATCGCAATGTGTTTGTGTGTGTGTGTTGAAAGATACTGGTACTGCCTGGAGAATCGCAATGTGTGTGTGTGTGTGTGTGTTGAAAGATACTGGTACTGCCTGGAGAATCGCAATGTGTTTGTGTGTGTGTGTTGAAAGATACTGGTACTGCCTGGAGAATCGCAATGTGTTTGTGTGTGTGTGTTGAAAGATACGGGTACTGCCTGTAGAATCGCAATGTGTTTGTGTGTGTGTGTTGAAAGATACTGGTACTGCCTGTAGAATCGCAATGTGTGTGTGTGTGTGTTGAAAGATACTGGTACTGCCTGGAGAATCGCAATGTGTTTGTGTGTGTGTGTTGAAAGATACTGGTACTGCCTGGAGAATCGCAATGTGTTTGTGTGTGTGTGTGTTGAAAGATACTGGTACTGCCTGGAGAATCGCAATGTGTTTGTGTGTGTGTGTTGAAAGATACTGGTACTGCCTGGAGAATCGCAATGTGTTTGTGTGTGTGTGTTGAAAGATACTGGTACTGCCTGTAGAATCGCAATGTGTGTGTGTGTGTGTGTGTGTTGAAAGATACTGGTACTGCCTGTAGAATCGCAATGTGTTTGTGTGTGTGTGTTGAAAGATACTGATACTGCCTGGAGAATCGCAATGTGTTTGTGTGTGTGTGTTGAAAGATACTGGTACTGCCTGGAGAATCGCAATGTGTGTGTGTGTGTGTGTGTTGAAAGATACTGGTACTGCCTGGAGAATCGCAATGTGTTTGTGTGTGTGTGTTGAAAGATACTGGTACTGCCTGGAGAATCGCAATGTGTGTGTGTGTGTGTGTTGAAAGATACTGGTACTGCCTGGAGAATCGCAATGTGTGTGTGTGTGTGTTGAAAGATACTGGTACTGCCTGGAGAATCGCAATGTGTGTGTGTGTGTTGAAAGATACTGGTACTGCCTGGAGAATCGCAATGTGTGTGTGTGTGTGTGTGTTGAAAGATACTGGTACTGCCTGGAGAATCGCAATGTGTTTGTGTGTGTGTGTGTGTTGAAAGATACTGGTACTGCCTGGAGAATCGCAATGTGTTTGTGTGTGTGTGTTGAAAGATACTGGTACTGCCTGGAGAATCGCAATGTGTTTGTGTGTGTGTGTTGAAAGATACTGGTACTGCCTGGAGAATCGCAATGTGTTTGTGTGTGTGTGTTGAAAGATACTGGTACTGCCTGGAGAATCGCAATGTGTGTGTGTGTGTGTTGAAAGATACTGGTACTGCCTGGAGAATCGCAATGTGTTTGTGTGTGTGTGTGTTGAAAGATACTGGTACTGCCTGGAGAATCGCAATGTGTGTGTGTGTGTTGAAAGATACTGGTACTGCCTGGAGAATCGCAATGTGTGTGTGTGTGTGTTGAAAGATACTGGTACTGCCTGGAGAATCGCAATGTGTTTGTGTGTGTGTGTTGAAAGATACTGGTACTGCCTGGAGAATCGCAATGTGTTTGTGTGTGTGTGTGTGTGTGTGTGTTGAAAGATACTGGTACTGCCTGGAGAATCGCAATGTGTGTGTGTGTGTGTGTGTTGAAAGATACTGGTACTGCCTGGAGAATCGCAATGTGTTTGTGTGTGTGTGTTGAAAGATACTGGTACTGCCTGAGTGTGTGTGTGTGTTGAAAGATACTGGTACTGCCTGGAGAATCGCAATGTGTGTGTGTGTGTTGAAAGATACTGGTACTGCCTGGAGAATCGCAATGTTTGTGTGTGTGTGTTGAAAGATACTGGTACTGCCTGGAGAATCGCAATGTGTTTGTGTGTGTGTGTGTTGAAAGATATTGGTACTGCCTGAAGAATCGCAATGTGTTTGTGTGTGTGTGTGTTGAAAGATACTGGTACTGCCTGTAGAATCGCAATGTGTGTGTGTGTTGAAAGATACTGGTACTGCCTGTAGAATCGCAATGTGTGTGTGTGTGTTGAAAGATACTGGTACTGCCTGGAGAATCGCAATGTGTGTGTGTGTGTTGAAAGTTACTGATACTGCCTGTAGAATCGCAATGTGTTTGTGTGAGTGTGTTGAAAGATACTGGTACTGCCTGTAGAATCGCAATGTGTGTGTGAGTGTGTTGAAAGATACTGGTACTGCCTGGAGAATCGCAATGTGTGAGTGTGTGTGTTGAAAGATACTGGTACTGCCTGGAGAATCGCAATGTGTGTGTGTGTGTTGAAAGATACTGGTACTGCCTGGAGAATCGCAATGTGTTTGTGTGTGTGTGTTGAAAGATACTGGTACTGCCTGGAGAATCGCAATGTGTGTGTGTGTGTGTTGAAAGATACTGGTACTGCCTGGAGAATCGCAATGTGTGTGTGTGTGTTGAAAGATACTGGTACTGCCTGGAGAATCGCAATGTCGGAAACGATGCCAGAAAACCAGTTAGCCTGTGTAACGATCATAAAAACTTAGATATTAGATTTTAGTATCCAGCCCCGATAGCTTTTATCTGACAATAATGCGAGATGATATCGATGTAACCCAGATCTGTGTCTTGTCCTCTGTTATCAGATTTCCTCCAGCAACCCATTGAGTTTTAGTTTTTCTATCGTTGAGATTATTATTGTTTTATTCGTGTTGTTTTGTTTTATCCTTTTCTCCACCTCATTTGTTTCTTGTATAGTCGTTTGCTTTGTTTTCCCCACATATTTTCAATGCACGGCTTTGTCTATGTCAATCCAACCGGTTTAACCGAATGTTGAAACCATGTCACGGCTCCGGCATGGCGCGCCCGGAGACGCCGGATTACACGACATCAGCTTTCTTCTTTTCTAATTTTATTTATTCTTTTTTCAATCAGCTTAGAAAAAAGATTCCAGCATTAGCATTGATCCTTGCATTTTTATAGAATTGCGGCCATTTTGCAGTGAAGAAATAAAATATGGAGAATCTTTGTAAGATACAACTAGATTTTTATTGGAAAGAAAAAAAAATATATAAACCAATTTCGATATTTTCAGGAACATGTCGATTTAAATAAAGGTACAACAGGCATTTTTCTAAAATATGTCTGAAAGGGATAAAAAAAATTAGGTGAACATGCATGTAGCTAGTACATATAGCGGGAAGATGTTTCCCGGAAATGTTTCATAAATGTTGAATTTATACACCACTATATAACATGATGTTCTACATCTTTTATCTTCATTCTAAACACCACGATATTACATGATGTTCTACATCTTTTATCTTCATTCTAAACACCACTATATAACATGATGTTCTACATCTTTTATCTTCATTCTATACACCACTATATAACATGATGTTCTACATCTTTTATCTTCATTCTATACACCACTATATAACATGATGTTCTACATCTTTTATCTTTATTCTAAACACCACTATATAACATGATGTTCTACATCTTTTATCTTCATTCTAAACACCACTATATAACATGATGTTCTACATCTTTTATCTTCATTCTAAAACATCACTATATTACATGATGTTCTACATCTTTTATCTTCATTCTATACACCACTATATAACATGATGTTGTACATGTTTTATCTTTATTCTAAACACCACTATATTACATGATGTTCTACATCTTTTATCTTCATTCTAAAACATCACTGTATTACATGATGTTCTACATCTTTTATCTTTATTCTAAACATCACTGTATTACATGATGTTCTACATCTTTTATCTTCATTCTATACACCACGGTATTACATGATGTTCTACATCTTTTATCTTCATTCTAAACACCACTATATAACATGATGTTCTACATCTTTTATCTTTATTCTAAACACCACTACATAACATGATGTTCTACATCTTTTATCTTCATTCTATACACCACTATATTACATGATGTTCTACATCTTTTATCTTCATTCTATACACCACTATATAACATGTTGTTGTACATGTTTTATCTTTATTCTAAACACCACTGTATTACATGATGTTCTACATCTTTTATCTTTATTCTACACACCACTATATTACATGATGTTCTACATCTTTTATCTTTATTCTAAACACCACGATATTACATGATGTTGTACATGTTTTATCTTTATTCTAAACACCACGATATTACATGATGTTATACAACTTTTATCTTCATTCTAAAACACCACTATATGACATGATGTTATACATCTGTTGTCTTCATTCTTTACTCCACTATATAATATGATGTTATACATCTTTTATCTTCATTCTTAACACCTCTAGATTAAATGATGTTCTACATATTTTATCTTTTTTCTTTACACCACTATATTAGATTATGGGCTCCATTTTTTATCTTCATTCTTAACACCTCTAGATTACATGATGTTATACATCTTTTATCTTCATTCTTAAAAACTCTAAATTACATGATGTTATAAATATTCTAGAATGGTTTTCCGTCCGGTGTTTAAATTTTTCTTTGCGTTTTCCCATGTCTTGTTTTGATCTTTGGGAATTTATCTAATCAGAAAGCGCTTTCTTAATGTACTTTTTATGCGGAAAAATTACATCTCGTGTAAGCCTGGGACCTTCTCAGCGAATCGTATTTCATCTGAGCTTGTAATTAGACTTTTGCCTTTTTTGTCAAAAAGCAGCTTACATCTAAAAATCGTGACCGTTTTTTTTTTTAATCTGTTTGTATCTCTCTAGAGATCAGTGAGATGTAACGTGTGTGTTCACATTATGGTTGAGATTCCGAGAAACTCAACCAAGCTGGACCCTCTGTATCTTCCACTCTGGAGCAATGAATATTCAATCTCTGAACGAGTCTTGAGGTGGAGCGGGCGCCGCTAGCCGTGTTCTATCCATCGCCCTAATAAAATGCTGTCTAATGGCACGATATATGACTCAATACGAGCAGACCGCTGCAACGCTAGGAAATTAATGGTCTCCGAAACGGGCGGAGCTTCTTTACTGTGAGTCGGCTCGGGTCTCTGGGCTGAAGTTTAGTGTGAAGACGACTTCAGACTCTTTGAGATAATTCGAATATTGACCTATGATCCGTTCTAAACATCATTGATTTGTCAATGTTCTGCTTGACGAGGACTCTAAGGACATGCCTACCCTTGTTTCACCAAGAAAGATCGGTCAGTTCAGAGATATAAAATCCTTCTCTACAATGTTTAGCTGTAACATAGGTCTTTTATGTGCCGGAACATTCTTGGTAGAAAGCGACTTTTCTTTTTTTTTTTTTAAACCATTTCAGTTTTCCAAATGAGGCATATACCTCTAGGCATAAACAGTATCAAATATGGCAGACTTTATTATAGTTGTGGGAGGTAAAGATTTCATGATCTTAAGTTGCGGACAATCGCATTTATTCCAAGAATATCTCTCAAATCACATTGGATCCACTGTCAGTAGGGTAGAAGACGCTAGATCTATATTTAGGTAACTCAGGGAAGGAGAGAAGAGTTATCGTTGCCTTAGCTCCAGCTCTCTAACACAGAGGATCAGAGCCTCTTCAGAATGGAACTCTCCGCCGTGATGTTTTCCCGCAAGCCCCTCAGGTCAAGTTTGATCCTAATAATATTGGTTTGTCACAAAACCATCAATCAAATTATCTCCTTCAAATCAACATTGAAGCAAACATTTCCAGGGCTGGGTCGGTGTTGCGGGTGGTAATTAATTATAACTTAATCCTATTTCAAAAGATGAGTTGCTCGCAGTCGCGAGGTTTTCACTCGTTGCTTGCACCCAATAGATCGTAAAGTTTAAATATAGATTTCAGATCTGAGTTGAAAGTGTTCAGATTGCGCAAAGATGTGTGTTCGTTACTCTGGTATGACTAAATCCAGGTAATACTGTGATAGCGGCTTCTTGATGCAAAGTTTAACTTGTCGTATCAAACACGAGTTGAGAATGTTCGAAGCATTTGCTTGATATTTCAGCCTGAAGGTTTGATACTTATCTTTATTTCAAACATGCAAAATCGATTTTTATATTTAACTCTGTGTATTAAAGTACAGATTGTATACCGTTACTTGTAGCTGTTGCACGGTGTGAATTCATTATATAAGGGTGGGGGATCAATACTTGGGCGTCATCCGTGATCAAATTTCGTGTATCTGCGTGGTTTTGTTGGCGCCTGTGGAGCCGTCTCAGAGATGGGTATCTTCGCCAAAACTGTCTTCCCCGAAATTGAGTTCACGAAGGGGCGGCACTGAGATTAAACCTTCGTTGTTTATTAGGCAAGTGGGGAGAGCCGAACCTAACGCGACTGTACTTGTCCCAGCGTTTTGAGATGTTTCCTAGTAAGCAAATGTATAATGAGTTTGCTCAGAGGAGACTCTCCGAGTGAAATAACCATCCAAGATCCTGATGACCGACTCACGACTTTTCCTTGACTTTTCAAACTAGAAAAAGTTGCGAATGGATCAATTTTTAGTGCTTGTTTTATTCTTTATTGCAATAAATGCGAAAATTCAAAACTGAATTAATTTTCACGACGCAATAGTGGTTCTTAATCAAATTTAAGGATTTTTATTTAACACCTTGGACTAATATTGCACTTCAGGATTGTAGAATTAACCTCATAAGATCATCAGAATATCCATTGGTCGCTTGGTCCAATTTGTTTGACATCTGTGGATGATTTTGGTTTTTTTGTGTGTGCGTGGTTTTTGTTTTTTTTTTTTTGTTTTTTTTTTTTGTTTTTCGTTGTTTTTGTTTTTTTGTCCTAACTTTGGTTGTTTTGTTTTTTGGGTTTTTTTTTTTTTTTGTGGATTAGTGATATCGAGCCCTTGGATTGCTGTAAGTTATTTAAACTCGTGGCAACTAAACTATCTCATTTTGTGTTGCTTCTTGTTTGTTTGTTTGAGGGGTTATTTCTTGAAGCTTATGTGGCATTAGTTTGTATAAACTTCACTTTGATTAATGTCAACCCTTGTGGCATACCGGAGGGAGGTTTGTCTGAATGGTCGAAATGCCGATATCAAGTGAAGAACGCGTTGCTCGCTCCAGGTTTGTCTGAATGGTCGAAATGCCGATATCAAGTGAAGAACGTGTCGCTCGCTCCAGGTTTGTCTGAATGGTCGAAATGCCGATATCAAGTGAAGAACGCGTCGCTCGCTCCAGGTTTGTCTGAATGGTCGAAATGCCGATATCAAGTGAAGAACGCGTTGCTCGCTCCAGGTTTGTCTGAATGGTCGAAATGCCGATATCAAGTGAAGAACGCGTCGCTCGCTCCAGGTTTGTCTGAATGGTCGAAATGCCGATATCAAGTGAAGAACGCGTCGCTCGCTCCAGGTTTGTCTGAATGGTCGAAATGCCGATATCAAGTGAAGAACGCGTTGCTCGCTCCAGGTTTGTCTGAATGGTCGAAATGCCGATATCAAGTGAAGAACGTGTCGCTCGCTCCAGGTTTGTCTGAATGGTCGAAATGCCGATATCAAGTGAAGAACGCGTTGCTCGCTCCAGGTTTGTCTGAATGGTCGAAATGCCGATATCAAGTGAAGAACGCGTCGCTCGCTCCAGGTTTGTCTGAATGGTCGAAATGCCGATATCAAGTGAAGAACGCGTTGCTCGCTCCAGGTTTGTCTGAATGGTCGAAATGCCGATATCAAGTGAAGAACGCGTCGCTCGCTCCAGGTTTGTCTGAATGGTCGAAATGCCGATATCAAGTGAAGAACGCGTTGCTCGCTCCAGGTTTGTCTGAATGGTCGAAATGCCGATATCAAGTGAAGAACGCGTCGCTCGCTCCAGGTTTGTCTGAATGGTCGAAATGCCGATATCAAGTGAAGAACGCGTCGCTCGCTCCAGGTTTGTCTGAATGGTCGAAATGCCGATATCAAGTGAAGAACGCGTTGCTCGCTCCAGGTTTGTCTGAATGGTCGAAATGCCGATATCAAGTGAAGAACGCGTCGCTCGCTCCAGGTTTGTCTGAATGGTCGAAATGCCGATATCAAGTGAAGAACGCGTCGCTCGCTCCAGGTTTGTCTGAATGGTCGAAATGCCGATATCAAGTGAAGAACGCGTCGCTCGCTCCAGGTTTGTCTGAATGGTCGAAATGCCGATATCAAGTGAAGAACGCGTTGCTCGCTCCAGGTTTGTCTGAATGGTCGAAATGCCGATATCAAGTGAAGAACGCGTCGCTCGCTCCAGGTTTGTCTGAATGGTCGAAATGCCGATATCAAGTGAAGAACGCGTCGCTCGCTCCAGGTTTGTCTGAATGGTCGAAATGCCGATATCAAGTGAAGAACGCGTCGCTCGCTCCAGGTTTGTCTGAATGGTCGAAATGCCGATATCAAGTGAAGAACGCGTCGCTCGCTCCAGGTTTGTCTGAATGGTCGAAATGCCGATATCAAGTGAAGAACGCGTTGCTCGCTCCAGGTTTGTCTGAATGGTCGAAATGCCGATATCAAGTGAAGAACGCGTTGCTCGCTCCAGGTTTGTCTGAATGGTCGAAATGCCGATATCAAGTGAAGAACGCGTTGCTCGCTCCAGGTTTGTCTGAATGGTCGAAATGCCGATATCAAGTGAAGAACGCGTCGCTCGCTCCAGGTTTGTCTGAATGGTCGAAATGCCGATATCAAGTGAAGAACGCGT